>CAMOHE010044161.1:46221-76007 GCA_946598075.1 Artocarpus hirsutus
TTTTTCACATAGCAATATTTTTGCTTTACCACAAATGATGATAAGCAAACAAGAATATATGCCATGTTACTTTTACATAAGGGCAATAATGTCGATGTCAATAGAGTTATTAAGGTTTTAATTTACATAATGTCGATGGAAATGTCGATGTTGATAGATATTTAGGAAGAAAATGGATTTCTTGAGAAGAACTTATTTTTTTCTTAAACCTTCAGGTTAAAATAATAAATATCATTTAATTTTAACCGAGTTAATTAATTAATAATATGTTTTGGTTTATTATGAGAGTTTTATCTCATTACATGAAAGGAAATAATTATAATTCTCTTTATACTATGATTCTAATATTATTTTACGTACTCATTAGAAACAAGATACAATAATATAATTGACTATACAGAAAATGATCACCAAACATATAGAATACATAAAAAAAAAAAAAACTACCAAACATAATAAATTACATAAAAACTTTAAATGTCTTAACAATCAAAAGGAGTTTCTAGCAAGTCGAAAAGCATTATGTAGAAACTGATCTTAATCTAAACAATACATTTGTCAGCTGGATACTACCCTTGAATAGTTCCAGAGATAATTGTTAATATGCCATGTGTATGATTCTTGATCTCATTATTGTTAACTTAAAAATTGGATATTGTTGATTTATCTAGCTTAAAAAGTAGTCTACATGGATTTGTAATGTTATCTTATTAATATGTGGTAAAAGATACACAAGTACATCAAAAAAACTTTTTTAGTTATTTTGTAATTTTGAACTCGACCTATTTGAGAACTATGAGGAATATTTTAACCATAAGAATTTTGGTTAGTTCTTAAGCTTATAGAGCCAAAACTCAAAGCAATATAATCTTCATCAGTTTGACTCATTTGAGTGACACTACATTTTCTTATATGTTGGTTTCCAATTGCCTTAATACTTTCACCTGTTGTCCTATAACCACAATCTTCATCTTGTGCAGCATGCGTAAAATCTTCTTCTCCAATGAATACACTCAAAGGTACTTGACTTGATATTGTAAATGAAGTTTTGAAATATTTATTAAAAATCTTCTCCAACATTTTCTTATATGTTGTTTTCCAATTGCCCTAATACTTTTACCTGCTGCCCTATAACCACAATCTTCATCTTGTGCAGCATGTGTAAAATCTTCTTCTCCAATGAATACACTCAAAGGTACTTGACTTGATATTGTACATGAAGTTTTGAAATATTTATTAAAAAAATAAAAAATTATCTAAAGACTAGATAAGTCTTAATAAATATTTTTTTTTATCATTTTTAGGTTGAAAATACAGTCATTTTTTTTTAAAAAAATTTAAAAAGTGTCCTAAAAATTGATTTTTGGGGAAAAAAATAAAATTTCCCAACATTTTTAGACATTTTGTAGATATTTTCAAAAATATTCTAGATGTTCACTGATATTCACCCATATTGAAGATATTTATGGGCATTGTGAATATTTTATAGACATCTTAGAAGAGAAATCACTCCCCTAGGCCCCCATTGATATCTTTATCAAAACTTTAAAATATAAATATTGTCGTGAAAATGTTGACAGTATAGTGAACATTTCATCTTTGCTTTCACAGGTACAGTTATGAAACAAAAAGATTTATGCCACAAAATTGTTGAGGTTTTAGAAGAAAAAAGAAGAAGAGGAAGATTGTTGGGAACAGCTTGCAACAAGAAGAAGATTTAGAAGGAGATTGCTGAGAACACCTTGGCAGTTGAGAAAGAAAGTTCGGAATTATAGAAATTATATTACTTTATAGAACTATATAGGATGTAAGTTTATGCATCAAATATGTCAAGCGAAATTTTTTTTTTTTACAAAAAAAGCTACATGTATTAAACAGAAAATTAGCACACAAAAATGGTGGTCTCTAACATTGGATTCCATCAACAAAGAAATAAAATCAAGTAGGTGTAAGGATAACTGCCCTTAAAGCATCTAATGTTTTGTAAAGGGCATGTTTATAATAAATAAAGTACAATTTTTATTATATTTATTTGCATGTATTTAGAATACTTTATGGATATAATAAAAATTCGTAATTATTTATATGACCTTAAATATTGTATATAATTGTTATATACAAGAAAATAATATTTAAGGATGACAATTAAAATGATCAGTAATATATAATTAATTATTCAATTAAAGCATGCAATCTTTAATTAAGCGTTACTAATGTAGATAATTTCTATTAAGAATGAAAAGATCTTATCTGAATTTTTAATGTAGTGAGTCATTAGATGAGTGCACTATACATAATGAGATTATATATTACTGAAATATGATATGATATGAACAACTAATAATTGCCATTGAATATAGCAAATTCTAATCAATTGATCAATAGTCATACATGAGATTATCTTAATCCTAAGTTATTAGTAGACTCCTATTTATGAAATTATATCTTTTGATTTACTTGATATAGATTCGAGAATCTAATCCTATCCTTTGAATTTTGGAGGTATTATGAAGTAAGTAGCCGAAAATGTTAATATTACAAGATGAAATTTATTCCTTCTTTAATGAGAAGCAAATAAATAATTCTTTTGAATTTTGATTCAGGTTTTGAACAATATGAGCACTGAATTCATGGTTAAGTTCATGTATTTATTATTCATTAGAGAACCAATAACACTCAAAGATAAAGAAGTAATTAGATAGGTTAACAGATTTCACCTAGCTCTAATTATGAATCATTCATGGAGGATCAATTTATATGCAATGAGTATATTAAGTAGATGATTTTAAAGTATGAGTAATTATATCTATAATTTTAAGAGTATAATAGGAATTAATAAAAGAGTAATATATTAATTAAAGAGTTTACTTATTATATTGGCATTATTAGAGCTAGAAATTCTTAGTCCATTAGTCTCTAGCTGTCGTTGTAAATACTATTTGGATAAATAGAATTACTGGTTTAATTAATTAATTAATTTAGAATTATGGAATTCAAAGCTTTATATATCACTCAAACTAAATTAATTCTAAATTAATTTATAATTATTAAATAATGAGATTATTTAATAAGAAATAAATAATAATTAATTTTACATGACACACAGTAGGCCCCACTCATTGTGTGTGGCGCATACAAGCACATGGAAAATTTTCCTATGCATTTCAAAGATTGTTCACTAAGTATTGTATTTAGAACTTTCTAATTTTATATAAATGTGATTTAATTCAAAATTGAAATTAAAATTTAAAAATAAATCAGAGTAACAAGTAGTGTTTCTCTCTCATTTCTTTTCTGATTAGCGCCACACACTAATAAAGTATATGTGCGTGGGTTGGCGCCTACATCAGATAAGCAAAGAGACTATTATATTTTTTTTATTTTAATTAAATTTGTAATGTTTAAAATTAAAACAAAGAAAACTTACAAAATTAATTGGGTCTCTCATTCTCTATAAATAGAGGCCTCCTCTATTCATTTTGCACACAATTGAGAGTCCTGGAAAAACGGTGGAAACTCTGCCAAAACCTTTTACATAGGCGTGTAGAAAATAGGGAAAAAGAGAAGAAGTATTCTTGCATTCGTAGACATGCTTTACTTATGCGTTGAGAATAGTGGGAGACAAAAGTGAGAATAGTGATATTTAGAAAACCTAATTCCTTTCAACGCCTATTCATTTGTCTATTCGGTATTGAAGACTAGGCAAGAAAGGCTTTGGTTCCATCTAAAGAATGTTTTTCCTAATATATAGAAGATTTTTGATCTCCTCTCTTTAACTGGGTAAACAAATAGTATATATATTTATTAAGGGTTAAACTAATATAATCTATAATATGTTTTACAAAAATTTTAAAGAAAATTTTTATTATATGCATTCCGCATCTTTACCACATTTTTACATATTTAATTTGATATTGTTCTAGAAAAACCAACAGTAGGTAGCTTACAACCAATGCTTGAAGCTGTGTAGTGAACTCTCAAGACATAGATGCTCTTAAGAGCCAATTGAGTCATTTTTATTTCTTTTTTCTTTTTTGTCTTCAATAGCATTGATGAAATTTATATTGATCTATTAATCGACCTGTCTCAATTTAATATAGACACACATTAAAGTGATCATGAATTAGAATTGCAAGCTTGGATCTTGGAGAGTTAGTTGTAGCCAAATTCTTTTTGTGTTAAAATTAAGATTATTAGTTCACTTGAACAAACAACTGATTTAACATTGTAGTTTGACAATTAATTAAGTAGTTGACACATTAAGAAGTGTTTTCAATAGAATCATATATTGTATTTTATTGCTTTATAGAATATATCCTTGATTTACAAAATATGATTTGCTGATACAATTACACAAGAAACAACAATAAAGTATTCGCATAAAAAAACAAGATGCAGTACAAAATCAAATTGTCAATTGGTCTTAAAAAAAAAAAACCAAGGATTCATACATATACCCAAAATAAGACTAGTACTAGCTAATTATTATCTCACTTCTCATTAATTTTTACCTTAGCTACAAAATAATTCATAGCTTATTTGTATCTTTTTCATTCTTGTACTCAAAACTTTGTTGTGAGAGAGGCGTGCCCTATTATAATCTATCACAACCGCTACTACACGGAGGATTTTCCACCACGCTTAAAAAGCATGGTGGAAAGTTAACGACGCCGCACAAAATAGCAAAGTTCTTTCTGGCGACACCATAGGTCCGGTGTTTTAGCCACGCTTTTAAAGCGTGGTCGTATGGTACAACTATTTTTTAATCGTGGTCGTATCTTTTTAACCTCAGTCATACTTCAATAGGCATGAAAAGTTCAAACCAACTTTGGCACGTTTTTAGTCTCTCACTTCGGTCAAATATTACCAGACTTGTAAAATTCCCTCCCCTACCTTGCATTTGGCGTGAATACTTTTAAGGTTTATCTTTTTTTTTAAGAGGATTAATGTTTATCATATCGCGACCGATGTGGAATGTTGCCCTTTTTATTTATTTACTATACCAAAAGCTAAAATACCTGCAATTTACATATTTTTTTAGCATATTCACACATTTATACTGCGTTTAATCTTTAAAAATATGTAAAAAAAAATTACAATTATAATGTACTAAACTAAAATAAAGATCAAATCAATCATATAATATAATTACATAACATAATGATTACGATCAACCTCCAATATACTAAGTTCTTCATTTAACAATTTCATGAGCTCTCCCGCCCATTCATTGCGAACAACATCTAACTTTTGTATTATGTATTCTTTTTTTTCCCCCAAACTACAATCGAATGTAAAATATAGATTAATAAAATAAAAATATATATGAGATAATATATATATATATATAGATATATATGTATGTGTGTGTGTGTGTGTGTGTGTTGTTAACTCACCCTTGAGGCCAATACATTCATGTAGTATTGTGCTTCCATATGCTCCTTCAGGTACCTCATTACATAGCATCCACTTTCATAATGGCCAGGTTGCATTGGAGCCCATATACCAACATAAGTCATGTTAGTGTCCTTAAAAGCAAATCCTATACGTTTGTTCGTTTTCACTACAATCAAATAAAAACTACAAATGTTATAAAATTATAATATTAACTTATACCGTTTCCAATGTTTAACTTTATCCTTATTTGTTGGTTTTCTCCTTTCTATTTGAGCATTATATATAGCAAAATAAAATAATTTTGTTAGAAACTTACAAAAACACTACTTCTATCATGTCAGGTCGAGGTTGACCATCAAGGGGATCCAAAAAGTATGCTTGTTCTAAACTTAGATTAAGAATAACTAGCATCCAATGAGACCTAAAACAACCAAAATTTAACAAGAATTTTAAATAAAGAATATTACCATAAAAGTTTTCAATCTTTCTATTAAACTCGTGCTTAACTCGCCCTGCATTCCAAGGTGCAAGCAATACTTGACCCTTGTCATGTTTTGCATTCTGTTGGCAATATTTTGTGCACGCGTTTCTGGTCTCCCAGCTTGTTTACCAACTTGAGAAGAGGTTTGAAAGCAAATACATGTCTTATTAAATCTCAATAGCTTTTTGTGCAACACCCTAGAAACGAAATATAAGTTAGGTTATTAATGAATATATATATACACATGAAATATATAAACTAATATTATAACATGATTCAAACCTGAAGTAAAAGCAGATCGTGTTTGCTCCTATTTCGTTGAATGAGCAGTATTGAATTATGTCATCCTTCAGAAGATATAACGGAAGAGGAGCACGAGTACCAGAAATTCCTTCCTCCATTCCAACTAATAAGGCTTGTGCAGATTGCCATTTTTCAACTTTATCCCATACAGTTCTTATAGAGAACGGTGGCTCATATTTTATATTAGTACGTGGATTCATGCGATAAGTTACATGGTAAGAAGGCGGCACTACTTGCTCCATTGGTTGCACTCCAGAAGAATCGTCCAAAAGTTTTGGTTTTGAGGATATTTCTATATTTTTCGGCAGTGCATCCTACAATACGCAACCAGCCAAAACCAAAAATTTAGTTAATCGAAACAAATATAATATCATTCATTGGTTGGATTTATGCGACAAGTTTTATGGTAAGAAGGCGGCATTACTTGCTTCATTGGTTGCACTCCAGGAGGGCCTCTCCAAAGTTTTGGTTTTGAGGATATCTCTATATTTTTCGGCAGCGAATTCTACAATATTCAACCAACCAAAATAAATAAGTTGTAATCAAAACAAATGTTATATGATTGAACTACGTTAAGAAAAAACGACTTGACCTTTGGTTGGTTGTTGAACATCGTCAAACATTACCAGTACTTTTGGCCATGCTACAAATGTCCCAACGGCATTACCAACGTTAAGCCTTTCGGGATCACGCGTAGGAATGGGAAGGCGAGCATGATCTTTGCATGAAACCCTCAGAAAAAATTCAATCGTCCTATGGACAGATGCTTTGTCATCATTAGTCTCATATAGTACACCCTCTGCAACTATTTTATTTGTAGCATCTGCTGCGAGCTTACATTTTTTGCCCTACATAATAAAACACGCATATATTAATGTAGTTATAAATTCTGATAATTAATTTTCAGAAGTAAAACTGTAATCTTACAAATGATTATACTGATGGAATGTCAAGCTCGCTCATACGTTGTCGCTTGTTCTGTTCTTGCATTTGAAATTGAGGATGGACGCTTGAAGATGCTTGTTGAGGAGTATCTTGTGCACGTTGTACCTGTTCTGGCTCTTGTATCTTTCTCTTGAAACTATTGTTGTTGTTCCAGCGTTATTTCTCTCATGCTCTTGGTTGGCTTAGTAAAGAAATATTTAGGAGACACATAAGCGCCAACCCCTTGGACTTTTCCCGTGTGTTCTAGCGTACCCAACGCCATAGTCACGACGTCGTTGCTACCTTCAGTCTTCAGCAGCCCTTTCTTTCTTAATTCAGTTAAATCGTCCTGTAATACATAACAATAGAATTACCTACAATTCTCATAAAGAAAAAAATGAAAAGAGAAAATAATCCCTCTTTTTTGTAGTTAATTTGTTCTAGTTAAGTTAATGATGACATAGTTAATCATATATGCTTGACATAGTTAATCATAATAAAAATGGCTTAAGTTTTCGCCAAAAAACTAACAAAACTAGAGAATTGTTTTAGTTTATCTTTTGTTGCCTAAAATGATAGATCAAGTTCAAATTCTTGAAAGATCCTTCGGCACTGATGCCTATGAAGGATGCCTAGTCTTCATTTTCTATTTTGGCCTAGAATTGACATTTTTGGAGGCTAGTGGATGTTAAGAAATGTAGAGCCTAACCATTTTTGTCCGCAACCTCTCGTACTGCATCGTCTGAAAACCCACCCTTCTTTTTCTGATGTGCTAGAGTCCACACTTCTGATCTATCAATTTCCTCGCCATCTGCTTTTGACTCCATCTATAAAATAAATGGTCAAATAAATGTGTCCTATTGACACCAATGTCAATAAAATGTATTATAAAGTCAACTTACTAGTTCTAACTCTATATCTGCGTATGATTTTCGAGAAGACGCATGAGCTGTCTTATATTGTGCATGTCTTGCTTGATTTGTTCTACTCAACTCTTGTATTGTATAATTTAAGGTTAAAAAAAATCATATTTTACAAATCATTTAACATGAAATTAGTCTAAGAAAATGAGACAACAATATCGCACCAAGAACTCCGACGTTAAGCGATATGCAACAAAATCACTCCAATATTTGTATTGCAATGGCTTTCGCTTTGTAGGTGGATACTTTAACAAATCCGGAGTCTCAACTAATGGCCTTACATTTTCTCTTGTTAACTTATCCTGATATTGTTTCCATTTCCAATTGACAAATGAAAGAACATCCATTTTGCTACTTTCATCCAAGTCAAACATATTCTGACACATAAAAAAAAAATTGTTAAGAACTAAATTTTATCAATATAGATTTTCCTCTTTTTGGGTTAAAGTCTGTGTCCTGATTTAACCTATACTCCACTACCAGTAAAATAATTTAACTCAATATGACTTTATCTGAAGGGTAGCCCAGATTATGTTTTTATCTTCTTCTTTGACCTGCTTACAATTATTTTCATTAATTGGAATTCGATCGCGTGCCAAGACACCCAAGAGACTTTGCATTTTCTTGCTTCCCTCAGACACAGGTTGTTCTCTTGTATTGTGAAATATTTTTGGTTTGATGCCTTTGCTTCTTTGTTTTATCAGACTGCTCAATGTTGTCTTTCCTCTGATTTTTTTCTTTTTTTCCTGGAACTTGATCTTCTTCATTTGAATGATTGCCGCAAATGGAAACGTCTGTTGGATCCATGAACCTGCACAATTGGAAGAACAAATGCAATAATTAGAGGGGACCTCAATCTAATTCAAGACAGTCTAATTTGTCTCAGCACCTCATGATCACTTTTTCTCTAAATATGATGTTCACTTGAGTCTGAGTTTATTTGGCTTATTTTAACTATATGATTTATAGATTAATTGTTAGAGGATATGATATGGTAGGAAGCAATCAATATAAAAGTAACTAATTTTCTAGGTTATTTGACATCATGAAACTCACTATAGTTAGCTTTAGGCATTGAGAGATGCTCTCAGAAAAAAATCTGGGTTCGCTCTTGACAAATATCCTTGTACAGATGTCTGTTCTACGTGTGGGCCTCTCATTTTCCAACCCGAGTGATGCTAGCTTCATCTGTGCATTGGTGTGTGTCTTGGTGTGTGCATAGCAGTCTAGTTTTGCTTTAGTTTCATGAAGCTGCAGCCCAATGGCATCCTCAGGAAAAAGATCCCAGTCAAATGGGTCTGTATTTATCTGCAACTTGCCTGATGGCACTGATGAAAACATGTTGGCTGACTATTTTGGTACCATTGGATTGCTAAAGATATGGAGTTTGATCAGGTATCTTTGGAAATTACATTTTTTTATTTTATTTTTTTATAATCAACTTATCATATGGATCTTGTTTGGATAGATTTTAGTTTTGTTTGGCTGAATAGATTCCAGTTTTGTGTTGTGTGTTGGGTTCAATGTTTCACATAGAAGATCCTAACAATACTTTTTTTGTCTCACTTCTATTGATGAAGTCTAACGTTTTTTATGAGATGTTGATGCTTACCATGATATAGCGACGGATCAACACCACGTGCGGCTGCGCGTGGTGGACAGCTCTTCTCTGCTCGTCTCTGCCTATGCAGGTGGACCTGCAACAAGAGAATGGACGCTTCAGAAGCGAGAAAGAAACAAGTTAGTAAATAAACAAGGGCTCTCCGATGCTCAAGGTAGGCGTTGCTCAGCAGAGAACGGGAGCTAGTTAGGTGGAGAGGAGCATGCTTGCTTGAATACAATTAATGCACCCTTTTTATAGGTTGTCACTTGAACCGGGTGTTACGTAAGTTTTGCCCACGGCCTGTGTGTCACATCAAGGTCTGTCAGAATGCAGGAGACAAGTGTCATGCTCTCCGTCGGTGGATTAGTTCCCATCCAATGGTGAGTTGTCCGCCATCTGTTGGCCTATGATAACGAGTAGCAATCTACTTGTGAGTAAAAGAAATCTGACCCGAGTTGGTGTCTGGTCCTAGGAGATGACCATTTGTGCCGCGGCCAGGAGAGCCCTGAAGAGCACCTTGGACAGACGATCCAATCTTATCGGGATTGATTTTTTGCTCATAGCGACTCCTGCCGAGCTAGTTTGTCGACCATCTAGAGTAAGGCTTCTTGGCGGTGGCAATGAGCTCACCCCCAATAGTAGCACCCAGTTTGCCTGGTGGATGCTCGGCCGGGTAGACTATGTTAAAAGGGTAAGGTTGGCTTAGGATGAAGCCTAAGCGGCTTCCCGAGACGGTAGGAGACGGAAGGTCACGCGATGAAGCTCGAAAGGACACGTATCAAAATACGACTGGGTATTTCCCTGACAGGCGTAATCATCGCGGCTCTTCGTTTACCGTGCTCGAGTTTCACGCCTAAGGTGGCTATAAATAGGGCTTTACTCCCTGTCATTTTCACGTGCAATCAAGGCCACACTTCGTAACCTCTGAGTTTTAGTTGCCTAGTTATAGTTACCAACCCAAGAATTTTATTTTCCTGAGCTTCCACATCTCGATAAGGTAACTCCCAGAGAAGCATGCGAAACATGAGTGACCTTTCTGACTCATAGAATGTGAATATCTCTTGGTTGAACAGTAGCGTCGAGACTGAGGAGTCCACCTTTGTAAAGGTTGACATAGTGGGATTATCACCATCCCTTGGTCGACGTCAGAACTACTCTGTCCTAGCGTCGACCCTTGGTTGATGTAAGGGTCGATGCCGGGATGGTACCCGAGTAAGAGTTCGTCGACTTGCTGGACGGGGGGCACTTGGTGAGACCCTATAGGGGTGAGGATCCTTACATCAGGGTAGCCACTACAGGCACATCTCGAGTAACTGCCTAGGAATGTGTCGAGCTGAAGGCAGTCGTCGACATGCCAAGTACCTTCGGTCGAGACGCTAGGGTTTTGGTCTAGGTTGTGGGTCGGGTGACTATCGAGAACTTCGATGAGGAAGGAACAGCCGAGGAGGCAGAGCCCAAGGAAAGCCCCGTCAAGGACGAAGCCAAAAGAGTCGTAGTCACCTAAGTCTGGCAGGTGACTGCTTATTAGGTATCCTCTCCCGGTCAAACGTCAGTAGCGGCCTATTCCAGCACGATGATAGAATCTCGGCTTGAGGACTTACGCCAAGAGTTTGACATCTTGGACAACGTTGTCCTCATCATGCCCAGAGAGAATGATTCACTCCTGACTCCACCTGAGGGGTGCATAACATTATATGCAGAGTTCTTCAGGGCCGGGCTGCGCCAGTCGTTCCACCCATTCCTCTTTCAGGCACAAAACGACCTGAATGTCTGCCCTGCCTAGCTCAACCCAAGTAGTTATAGGTTGCTGATCGGGATGTACATGGTGTGGAGGTACCATCAGGCTACTGAGATGCCGTGGGAAGCCTTTAAGCAAGTGTACAAAATGAAGAAGCTTCCCCTGTAGTCTGGCTAGTATTATGTCACTGGCTTCAAAATGGATTTCATCTGGGGCAACCCTGACTCGGACAAGCCTAGGTCGGTGAGGTTGTCCCTGAGGACCAACGTATCTCGAGGACATTTGAGCAGGGACACGTGTGGTTTAAGAGGCCATGGGTGCCAAGCCACATTATTAGGGTAGTGGAAGACCTATTGGCCAAGCTGAAGTCCACAAGGTAGTAGTCGTTCCTGCTTAAAAAAGAGACCCTTTCCTGTTATGGTTGGTTTGGGGAGTCTAGTAGAATCAATCCCCCTTCCAGCATTCAGTCTATCAGGCTGGTCGAGTAGGTGACGGTGGCGAGGCTGAGCGCTACCGACATCCTAGGGCCGAGCTTCTCTAGATCTGGGGGGCCGACGAGGGAGCCATCATCATCCAATACCAAGGACTTGTCTGTAGCTCCTTCGATGTAGGGCCACCAGTAGCAGATGAGGATCTTATGGACGTCATTTGGTTCTTGTACCTGTTGGGCCAGCTCTGGATCGAAGGTAAGCTCTGAGTTTTTTTTTTAGCCTTGTCGAGCTTGACTTGACATAGGAGATTTTCTTGGTTCTTGAGGCAGATATGTCTTCTCAGCCGACCACCTAAGAAGAAGGTGAGCTTTGATGGAATGCCTTTGCCATTCCAAGGGGAAGGTTGTGGTCAGGTCCAAACAGAAGAGGACTCCGAGGCCAGAGCAGCCATTAAGGTCCGAGCAGTCACCATGGACCAAGCAGCCATCCAACTAGTCCAAGTTATTCCCCCACCTTCATCGACGAGAATGGAGGCTTCGTCAAGCCAAGCCCAGCCTCCTGCCATCACAACCGTTGTGCAGCTGCCCTTGAGTGATCCTCCGAGGAGGCGGTGGAATAGCCGCCACCTTATCCTTGATCACCTCAGGGATGTCGTTGGCAACAAGTTGTTCTTGAAGAACCTCGGAGGCGAGGACTTCGAAGGTCTATCTAGCGCTGCCTTCCACTCTACCGCCAAGGTGAGTAAAAGTCTAGCACCGAGCTCCGTTTGACTTGTCTCATTCTTTGTGTTCTAACCTCCATTTTCTCAGGCGTGCACGTTCCTAAACCTGGCTTACATGGCCGAGCAGGAGCTTAACCTCGAGAAGGAGGGGCACACTAAGACCGCCCTCAAAAAAGATGAGGTCGAGAAGGAGCTCGGTGCCAAGAACATCAAGCTAGATCAAATCAAGGAGGCTCTTTCCCAGGCCAAGGATGAGGCCAGAAAGGCAAAGGAAGAGGCCAAGCAAGCCAAGGCTATGGCGGGGGAGATGAGGAAGATGGCCGAAGGGGCGAGGAATAAGGCCGACCAATCTTGGGATGAAGTCATCCATCTTAAGGAATAGCTGCAGGCCTCCTAGGCTGACTACTACGACTTGCCTAAGCCATGAAGGAGTTCAAGGCATCCCCAGAGTACGTCGACTACTACGACTTTGGGATGACTGACCTTCACGATTACCTTATTAAGAAGTATCCCAAGGTGTTGGACTTCGACTGGTCACTCATTGTCGATCCAGACCAGGGCGAGGCACAACAGCCCGAGCTAGAGAAAGTTGTCGAAGTTGATGGCGATAATGGGGGGGATAAGCAGGGCGGCGACGATGGTGATGATAATGCCAGGGATGGGGCCCAAGCTTGATTCTTAGTTTTTTTCTTTTTTCTTTTATCCAGGCTTAAGAGGTGTCTGGTTATTTGTACCTCTCCACCACTTTCTTCAATGAAACTTTACTTTCCCCAAGTTTATCGCTTCTTAGAATTTTCCTTTTAGTTTGGATCTTTAAATTTTTCTTTCCCAAGTGCGGTTGTTCTCGGTTGAAAATTTTCATTCTTTGAAAGCATGTAGGGCTCCTCGGGAACGAAGTTAGAACCTCGTATCTCTGAGTTAGATGCCTCTCGGGGGAGGAATTGAGTTAGGGATTCTTCCAAGTGGGATGTTCCTCAGGAGAGAACATTCTTGAATCATGGATTTTGAATTCGCATTTTCCCGATTCCCTTTTCGTCGAGTTTAGTGTCTCGGTAACGAAACGCCTTATCTCCCGATTAAATGTTCCTCGAGAAGAAACTTTGTCGGGGAAAGACGATAAGTGTTTACCGAGTTTAGCCAAGCAGGAAATGTCAGTTTCTCGGTTGGGCAGAGCATAACGGCATGTGATACCTTGTACCTTGTCGCCCTCCTTAGACTTGTTTAAGTTCATTCGAAAGACTTCTTTAAGTTCATAACAAGTCTTTCAAACTTTTTACTTGTCTAATGTTGGTCGGGCATGGTCATACTAGGGCAACTTTATCTAGGTGGTTCGTGCAACTACAGACTAATGGTTAGCATTATGCCAATCAAACCCCCAATCTGGTTGCTCGGTGTGACTCTCCCTCTTGGGAGTTAGTGTCTGGTCCCCTCGACTGGAGTTATAGCATCCATCTTGTTGATTATATCTTCCTTAACATGCGTTGCTCAACGAAATAGTATAGAAATTAAAATTTTCATTAATGTATATATATATTTACATTCCAACCCTGTTCGACAGGCCTAGTTATAAAAAAATGTAGCCAGAGGTCAAAAAAGGTTTCTAGCTTTAGTTAGCAAAAGCATTTTTTCAAAAGCTTGGAGTTCCAAGGATGACCAAGTGGGTTGACCTCCATGTCAGATAGCCTGTAGGTGCCTGGTCGGACAATTTCGATGACCTTATACAGTCCATCCCACTTTGGACCGAATGACCCTAGCCTGGGTTGCTAAACAGTGACCTTCTTTAGCACTAAATCTCTAACTTTAAAGCTCCTCGCTTGGACCCGTTTGTTATAATACCGAGCAACAACTTGGTTTCAGGCTGCATTACAAATCGCAGCATGGTTCCTCTTCTCCTCGAGCAAGTCAAGTTTGGACATCATGACCTTAGCATTTCGAATTTCATTGTAATGTTTGACCCTGAAGCTTGGTAGTCCAACTTTTGCCCCAACCCCATAAACACAGGAGAATAGAGTCTTCTTGATAGCAGTTCGGGCTGTTTTCAATAAGCCTAGAGCATTTTTGGGAGCTCATCGATCCATGCCCCTTTGAGGCCTTCGAGTTTCTTCTTTAGGTTGTCTTTGATCGTTTTATTGACAGCTTCAACTTGCCTGTTGCTCTATGGGTAGCTTAGAGAGGAGAAGATCTTCTTAATGTCGAGCTGCTCATATAGGCGAAGGGACTTGAGGACTCGAACTGCTTTGCATTGTCGGTCACAATAGTATACGGCATCCCGAACCAACAAATGATGTTTCTCTATACGAAGTTTGTGCACTTAACCTCGGTCATGTTGGTGCATGGCTCTACTTCCACCCATTTAGTGAGGTAGTCGATGGCCATAATGTAGTACTTAAACTGAGATCGGGCTTGAGAAAGGGATCCGATGAGGTCAATGGCCCACTTGGCAAAAGGCCATGCTGATGCTACCTAGGTGAGTGACTCGGCATAATGTCCAAGTACCTGCGTAAATTGCTAGCATTTAAGACATTTGCATGCGAAGTCCTCGCAGTCCTACTCTATGGTCGACCAATAATATCCTTGCTGAAGACATTTTTGGGCCAGGGATTACCCCTCCAAGTGATTGCCACATAGCCCCTCGTGGATCTCCTTCATTAGATATTAAGCTTCTCCAAGCCCTACACACTTCAATCATGTGTAGTGTAGCCTCGTTGGTATAGCTTCCTGTTAATGATCGAATACCTGGCCGAGCTATTGTAGATCTAGTATGTCTCTTCTCGGTTGCCAGGCAATTTGGCTGTGGTTAGGTATCGGATGATCGGGTCTATCCATGTGGTCTCTTGTTCTTCGGCTACACTTGCTACTTCCTTGTTGATACTTAGCTCAAATAATCTTTCAATGGGGACCGACGTCAACTCGTTATCACAGAAGCCCAAGGCAAGCTAAGCAAGCACATTGGACTCAAAATTTTCTAATCTGTGGATCTGTTTGAATGAGTAAAATTTAAACTGTCCGAGCAATGTCTTGACCTCTTATAAATACAAGGTTATGGATTCTGTCTGAGCTTGAAACACCCTAGTGACTTGTTGGACGACGAGCGTAAAGTCACTATGAACAAATGTGTAGTCTACCTCGAGATCTCTGGCAATTCTGAGTTTGGCCAAGAGTGCTTTGTACTTCACCTTATTGTTGTAGGCCTTGAAATCAAACTAAAGTGCGTAGATCGTCTTATATCTGTCCGGGTTGGTTAGGACCAACCCGGCACCTGAACTGTCAGCGTAGGAGGATCCATCAACAAAGAGCTTCTATCCTAGTTCCAGTCCAGAGGTGTGATCACCTCTACTATAGCTAGGGGCGTCTAGGTCTTTGATAGGTTCTTTCTCGGCTAATGGTGTGCCTTGCTCGGCATCAATGAACTTGGCAATGAAATCTATAAGGGCTTGGGCCTTGATAGCCATCCTCGGAACAAAATAAATGTCATACTGACCAAGTTTGACTGACCATTTGGCCATCCACCCTGATATCTCCAGACTCAAGAGAACCTGCCAGAATGGCAACTTCGTTGAGACTCAGATAGTGTGGCCTTGAAAATACTATCGCAGTTTTCGAGCCAAATTGACGAGGGCAAATGCTAGCTTTTCGAGCAGTGGATACTTCTCCTTGGCACCTTGGAACGTGTGGCTTGTGTAATAGATGAGCTTCTAAACTCTGTCTTCTTCTCAGACGAGGATCAAGCTGACTGCCTTTTCCGACACAGCTAGGTAGGCATACAAGACTTCTACCGGCAAAGGTTTGGATAGGAGCGGGGGTGTGACTAAATACCTCTTTAAATTTTGAAAGGCTTCCTCACACTCCTTGCTCTACTTAAACCTCCCCTTGAGTGCCTAAAAAACAGATGGCACTTATCGATAGACTAGGAGACGAACTTGGAGAGGGCTGCTACCATGCTAGTGAGCTTCTGCACCTCCTTGATTGTCCGAGGTGAATGCATGTCTATAATAGCTTAAGCCTTGGCTAGGTTAACCTCGATTCCTCTTTGATTGATGAGAAATCTAAGAAACTTGCTCAAGCTAACCCCAAATGCACATTTCACTGAGTTGAGTTTCATCCTATACTCCTAGAGAATGTCAAAGCTCGCTCGAAGATTAGCCATGTGGTCTACTACTTGGATGGATTTGACTAACGTGTCGTCCACGTAGACTTCCATGGTTTTGTAGATCAACCGAGCAAACATTTTGTTGTCTAGGCATTGGTAGGTATCCCGGGCATTCTTAAGTCCAAAAAGTATGAGTACATAACAATAGAGCCCTTGATTGATGATGAATGTGGTTTTTATTTCATCTTCCTTAGCCAATAGAATCTGATTATAGCCGGAATAGGCGTCCATGAAGCTTAGCAACTCATGCCCGACAATTGCATCAACGAGCTGATTTATTCAGGTTAGTGGACAGCAGTCCTTGGGCCAGGCCTTTTTTAGGTTGGTATAGTCTATACAAACTTGCCATTTTCCATTCTCCTTCTTGACAAGAACCATATTTGCCAACCATTCTGAATACTTTACTTCTTGGATGAATCCTACTTTTAGGAGCTTCTGGACTTCTTTTTTAATGGTGGCGTACCTTTCCAGGTTGAAGGCCCTTTTCTTCTGAATAATCGATTTGTACTCTAGCCGAAAGTTAAGCTGGTGATAGATTATGCTGGGATCAATGCCAGATATGTCCTCATGAGACCGTGCAAATATATCCGAATACTCCGTAAGGAGCTTCTTAAGGTTGGCCCTGATCTCAGGTTTTAGTTGAGAACCGAGTTGGACCGTACGGTCAGGATGTGCCAGGTTAAGGCTCAACGGCGCCAGATCTTCTACAAGGGTGGCCCTTACCTCTTCCTCAGACATACGGGGGTTGAGGTCGAAAAGCATCTTAGGTGCTAGCTCGGTCGAGAACTGTATTTCGTCGACCTTGTAGATGGCTGAGATACTTAGTTGCTAAGCTAATGCGGCTTTCATAGCATTGGCATAGCAAGCTTAGGAATCCTTCTATTGTAACCTGATTACTCTGAACCTGTTTCATGGCTAGCTGGTAGGTGGAAACTACAGCCTTTGGTGCATTTAGCATCAAACGGCCGATAATAATTTTTTATTGGGAGGGTTTGTCGACAATAATGAAGTGGATGATATATGTGACCCAAATAGCACCCTCATCGAATGTAACCGATAGGCCAACCTTCCCAACTGCTTGGACGCATCCACTAGTGGAGCCCTAAAGTGGCGTCTGGACTGGAATAAAGGTAGCATTGCTAATCTTTAGCTTGTCGTATGCTTGCTTGAATAGGATATCAACAGAGCTACCATTATCGATCAGCACATGTCGTACTATGTTGTTGGCGATGTGTAGCTTGCACACAAGGGTGTCATTGTGCAGGTGGATTAATTTATATGTCTCCTTTTTCGTAAATGTGATTGGCATGTCTTGTTGGTGGCAGATTTTATTAACGTGTTTAGACATGTTAATGAGCTTGCCTTTCTCGACCAGCCAAGCTTCTCGGACGTAAGCCCACTGCCCAATCTATGTGTCGCCGATGATTGGCCCTCCAAAGAATGTGTGAACAATATTCAGGGGTTTTGGGCCGTTCACACCATTGTTGCATGTACGGTTCAACGCGTCGTGGCTTGGTTGGTTGTTTTTCCCAACTGTGGAGGCCGGAGTTAAAACTTGCTCTACTAACTCCTGTAGGTGCCCGTCTTAGACTAGCCTCTCGATCTGGTCCTTAAGCTGGATACAGTCCTGGGTGTTATGTCCTACGTCTTTATGAAAGTTGCAGTACTTGTTTTGTTCCCACTTTGCCTTACTACCCTTGAGCTTGGGTGGATCGACTAGCAGATTCCTTCCGCTTACCTAGGCAAGTACTTCATCAATGCTCGCTACCAGGGGCATATAACTTTGGAATTTCCTAGTCGGTGTCTTCAACTTCTCGGTCTTCTTGTCCTTCTTTCGCTTTTTCTTCTACTCAATGCTTGGTTGCTCGGGTGCCACCTTCTATTTCTTCTCCTTCTTGGTGCTATGCTGCTGCCTTCTTCTCGATAGCCCTTCATATATTCAGCCATGTCAACATACCTTTGAGCGTGGCCGAGCTTCTAAGAAAATGTGCTCGGCTGCTCGAAGGCCAATGACCAGGTTAGCTTTTCGTCTTGGAGACACCCTACAAAGACATGCTTTAGAATCTCGTCTTTGACGTGCTTAACGTCGAGCGCTGCTCGGGTAAACCGATTAATGTAATCCCTGACATTGCCATCTCCTTGCTTGACAACATATAGGTAAGTTATTTCATTTCTCCTCGTCTTTGTTGTGGAGAAAGCTACCAAGAAGGCACTAGAGAGCTATTGAAAAGATGTGATTGAAGCTGGTTCTAGGCACCGAAACCATTGCCAAGTTGGTCCGGTCAAGGTCAACGAAAAGGCCTTGCACGTAGCTGCGTCGTTGGCGTTTTGCAGGAGCATGTGCCCTCGATATAATTCAACATGTTCATTAGCGTCAGTAGTCCCGTCGTAAGCCTTAACTTGCGGGACTTTGAATTTAGGTGGTATCAGGGCTTGCATGATGATGTCGGTAAATGACAGATCTAAAGCACCGATGTCATCCAAACCGAAATGACTATTGCAGATTTCATCATTTGGCGTTGCAGCTCCTGGAGCTGGCGGCTATTGGTATCTTTTCTCTCAACAATGATGCTCTCACATAAAAATATGCCTCACACAAAATAATGCCACTCTCTCTCAACGCTAGCCACCTTATGTCTATTTATACCCAAAGAAAGAGAAAAATAGTAACTAATGAGAAACCCTAACAGTTTCCCCTTTTTGGGCCTTTAAAACATGACTTTTACACCAAAAAAAATCACAAAAAGATAGATTTTGGGTGCTGCGGCGCTCAAAATCAATGCCGCGGCTCTGGTTGAACTACGGGCGGGTGCTGCATTGCTCATTTTGGGCAGTACGGTGTCAAGACTCTGCCCCCTCTGCCTTTTTTTTTTTTTTCTCTTCTTTCTCTTTTGCTAGGTTGATTTGGCTCCATCTTCGAACATCATCTCAATAGAACTTAACATTTTCGCTTGTTTTGGATTGCGAAACAAACGACAAAATCGAGGGATAGATGAAATATGCCATAATGCTTTTGCAGGAACACCTTCAATTATTCGTCAGCATTTTCTTCTTCTTCCACATGGATTCTTTATAAACTGGGCACTTCGTTTCATTCTCAAACTCCTTTCTATACAAAATACAATCATTGGGACAAGCATGAATTCTCTGATAATCCATTCAAAGCAACTTTATAGTCTGTTTTGCTTCATGCGCTGTAGAGGGCATCTACTCATCTTCGGGTAATAGCTCTCCCCAAAACTCAACTATGTCAGAAAGACGAATCACTCATTCCATGTTTGGCTTTTATATTGAATAATCGCACCAAAGTAGGTAGCTTTGTGAACTTTACATGATCTGCTTCACATCATTTTCTATTGAGTCCTTCACTTCTTCATTCTACAAAATGCTCAAAAGTTATTGAAAGTTGGGAAAAAAAACAAACAAACAAACAAAACAAAACAAAACAAAAAACAAAAGAAAAAAGGAATAAATCACTACAGTATCTGAATTAGTAGCTTTTATTGCAATATCTCTACTAGTAGTGTATATTTATTATTGTAAGATCTAATCAAAATCACATCAAAATGAAAAAGTTAAATTATAAACTAACGAAAACTAATACAAATTTGAGATTCAAAGCATTGCCCTGCTTGTTTGTGGAATAATTTTTCTCATTGCAATTAATTACTTGGTAGGTGGTACGAAGTCATGAATTTAAGGTCATCATGTAGATTAACCCATCTTCAAAACACCATCTAAAGGTAAAGGGGGGAGAAAATGATATCGTTTTTCCAAATCTAGCCAGCCATCAAAAGACATGTGACGTTAACTATCCTAAATAATATAAGAGGACGCGTTAATTGTATGTCAAATGATGAAATCTTTCAATAAAATAGTACTAAAGATATATTTGACGAAACGACAACTAAACTGGCAATAACGACATTAAAACTTGCAAAGCGGCATGCAGCTCTCCATTGAACAATCTGCCCACAAATGTGGCTTAAGTGAGTCCCTTCGGCCCTCTCATGCATGGCATTTCTTCCTCTATTTTTTATTTTTTTATTTTTTAGAATGGCGGGTATTGTTCATGCATCAACCATCAATTCAAACATTGTTATATGTTCCCACCGTCTAGGCAAGTCCTAAATAATGTCAATTTGTAGTCATTTTCAGAGCCAAATTTACCAGAACCAAAATCCCCATGTTAAAACCAAGAGAAATCACAAGTCTAATGCTAAAAGAATTTCCAAATATATTTTGGAGCAGTCCATGAATTTGTACAAAAAATTACTTTATTAGAAGGACACATATTTTAGTCCTCAAATCATATTAAATTAAAAAGAGTATGTAGTAATTTAAGGAACCTTGATGGATATCTTGTTGGAAAACAAGTACATAGTGGATTTCTTAAAAATTATTAATAGACATGTTATGTAACATAAATTAATCAAGGTTATGTATCTTAGTGAATCAAAAACTATACTTTTGACAAAAATTTATTCGGTAGAATTGCTACAAGAGAATTGCATCAGGAAAATGCTCAACCAACTGGTCTTCTTTGTTATTCTCTTTTCCACAAATGGAATATGAGTGGACACATATTGTTCAATTCTTCTCTTGGTAACGTCTCCTTCCAACCACAAGAAAAAAGTTAGAATTATTGTTCTTGATGTTGAACAATACCCTATAGAGTTTCAGGGTTTCTCTCTCTTGAATACTCTCTTTAAATTTTTCAAGTGATCTACTTAACAATAGGAACATGTTTTCTATTTATGGTGGCTAGTAGGCTATCCATTCTACTTAGATAGGGCTTCATATTATGCCACTCTGCCATTATTCTATAGCAAAACATGTAAAATGCATTTGCTGATATGGTAAGGTTGGTTTATCGGCTAGTCAGGGTTGACCGTTAGCACTTTTGCCACTCCAGTCGACCTACACGATCCACCGTCCTTTTGATTGGACAATTTCATATTTTATTTGAGCTAGAAATATTTCATAAAGACTCAGTTTTAATTCAAACAACCCGATGCAGAAGATATCTAATTAAAAGAGTCATATACTGATAATTCCATATCAAATAACATATGCACAAATAAGTCAACATAAATTAGTTCAAGAAATAAACTAACATGAATTATTACAATCCAATCAACTAAAATTAAAGCTATCATAGAATTAACATAAGTTACTAATTTGTAAGAAAAGCATGTTGTATCGATATAGAAAAATGTGAGCTAGCAAAGAGAACCCAATAAACGTATATAGATCAAGCTCCTATAATTATAAAAATAGAATGTCAACATGCTCATTTTACAATTATTACTTTAAAACTACTCCACTAAAAGTTTAAAATTGCACTCTCGAATTATATACAAAATTACAAAACTCCAATAAGTTTTTCATCTATAATATATCATAATGTGCAACATCTCTATAGAAAATACATGACAATTTAATGATAAATTCTGTTTTGCCTTCCAATCATATTTATCTTATGTTCCATCATCACACCATTGAAATACTTACTATTTATAACAAATACAAATAGTAAACACTTCGGTTACACAAATGTATCTAAATGACTGAGTGTTTTAGTTTTCAAATTCTAGGAAAATGCCATAAGAGGATATCATTAACTTTACTAAAAAGTTATAGATTCCATATGTATGAATAACAAGTTTACATCATTTAAGAGTCATATCTCCAACGTACTGATATGTGTACCTTTATTTAATTCTAGATGCCACCCTTTGGTATATCAAAAGACACAAGTTAATAATACAGACCCATTGACCTATTTCAAGATTAAGATGTAATAAATATAATTGTCTAAAGTGAATTGACTTATTCCAATAGAATTATTACTAAATCAATTTATCTTTAGTCCTAATTCATACCAATGTCTTTACTCGTGGAGTCCCACTCAATGAGCAAGACAAGTCATCTCCCATTCACGATATAGACAACGTAATAATCTTAAGCCAAACCTTATTCCCTCGATTATGGATCTTTTGTATTTAGACTATTACCTTAAGATTCATGTCTTCTGCATAATTTGTTCATTATATGTACGATTTTAAAGGTTTAGAACAATAGTCTCAAAGTTCGGTTTGCTTATCATACATTCCTCACAAATAAGTATAAAGAGGATAAAAATAATATGTGGCATAAATAATAACTTCTTTATAGATCAAATGTCTTAAATCAGTAACATTGTTTAATCCTCATGGTACTAAGTTTAACATATCTAACATCAAAAGATTGTGTCTAACTAATAGTGGTGGAACTATATATATATATATACACACATATATATATTGGGTCCTATGGGGTACTAATATAAGAAATTTTTCTTTAAATTAAAATATTTATAAACATTTATACATAAAAATAAAATTTCAAAGACTATGAGATACTATATGCCTCACCTTAACTATATATGGCACAAAGACATATAAATTGGTATTTATTTATACTCACTAAAAAAACTTCTCTATAAATTCTTCTTAAAGTTGTCGAATAGGAGACTAAGGTTATTTTAGATTTCAATACTTTTTAGGGTTATTAATATAATGTTTTGAAATATTTAATTTGTATCCCCTTCAATCTAGTTTATATATAGGGCCACATTTGTATATTGACTAAAATTTTCCCACCATTTTTCATTTGCATTATTTAACACCTTACACGATCTAACATAATAGTTATTAGATATACATGATTTTAGCTAGATCATTTTTAAAAACATTTAAGTATAGAAGAAGTTAAAATTTTAAAAATTATGTGGTGTTACATACTCCTCCTCAACTATGCGGTTCTATCATTACCTATTAATAAGGTATTAATTTGTGTCCCAAAATAAAATTATATACATACATATATATAATATGTATATATATTTCACCCTAAAGCTATTATATAGAGTTTAGGGTTAGAAATTTGTAAAACAAATGTATCTAAATTTCTATATTTTCATGTTTTTGTTAGTTACATATGCTAGTTATTTGCACCCGCTTCGCACGTGCATTCTATGTATTTTTCATATATGAATACCTAAAATGTCATTTAATATTTAGTTTTACTCATTTATTTCTCTCCTAATAGTTTAGTTTAATTGAAAAAAAAAATAAAATTGTAAATAAGGGAAAATTTAGTAAAAAAATTATAGCAAAATAATTTTAGGTACACATAAAAAAAAAGTATCTGAGGGTGCATGACAAAAGTGCTTATACAGGAACAAATCAGAGAAGAAATTATTTGACGAGAGTAATTCGGGGAAAATATTATAAGAGCCAAAGTTGGGAAAAAGTTGACTAAAAAATGTTTAGGTAATCAAATATTTGAGAAGAATAATTTTTGTAAGAGTAGATTAGGAAGATAAAAGTTTAATAAGGTTCATTAGAAACCCAAGATTTAAATAAAAAAGCAAAAAGTTAATGGATCAAAATACATGTTATAGTGAGAACATGCATTTTGGTTGAATGTGTTTGTGGGAGAGAAAGTGTCAATATATAAACATAAATAAGCCAAAATTTTTTATAGAAAAAATAAACAGCAAAACCATATAGAGGGTCCATTTGGTTAATGGATTCAAGTTAGTGATTTAATTTAAGTTAGTGTTATTTGAATTAAGATTTGAGTTAGTGATTTAAATTGTTATTCGAATTAATGTTTGGATGTACATTTAAGTTTTAATCTGAATATTGAATAAAATTGAAATTTGTGTTTAGAGAGGTAGTAAAGATAGTTTTTGATTTATTAATAAATCTAATAAAATCTTAATGTTAATAATCTTAAAAAATATTTAATATAGATCTTGATTTATTCCTCTCTTCATTTGAAACACAGTGAAAAAAGAATCATCTCAATTGGATATCAAATGAAGAAGTTATGATTTTTTTTCTCTCAAATATAAGAGAGAGAATTTTAGTTTTTACTGTACCAAAGATATCCAAATATCAAAAGTTTAACGGGGGATAAGAATTCTAAAAACTTAGATTCTTGATACTCAAATGATTTGGATTTTGGGAAAAACAAGCATGTATCCCAAGGATTCTTGATACTCGAATCCAATTTTGAGTCCATTAAGTTCAAAGAATGCATGAACCAAACATACCTAGAATGTTTATTAGAAGGTAATATAAGAAAATAGCATTTAGGACCATCACACAAAAAATATTTGAATAGGGTAGTATGCAAGAGAAAATATTATTTCATGAATAAATAAGAGTGAATGACATTTACTAGAACATGGTGTCGTAAGGAGTAAATGTTGTAATATGTTTTTGAAGATATTTTATTAATAAAAAGTTTATTTATTATTCATATACCAAATATTATCCTCTTTATATTCATTTCTATTGAATGTAATATAAGCAAACAAAAAGTCTAAGAATGTTGGTCTAAACCTTTAAGATTGTGCATATGATAGACAGATTATGTAGAAGACATGAATCTTAAAGGTGATGGTCTAAATGATAAGATCCGCAATCGAGAGAATAAAGACGAATGCTTTATGCTTGCTAAGATTGTTATGTTATCTACATCCCTAATAAGAGATAGCCTATCTTGGTTATCAGAGTGGGACTCTACGAGTAGAAACATTGGTATATTATCATAGGTGATGACGTGTTGGATCGGGACAAAAGGTTAAATTGATTTGATTAATAGTTCTATTTGTTTAAATCAATTCACTTTAACACTCATATGTGTTGTGTCTTAATCCTGAAATGAATAATGAGCCTAAATTCTTGACTTATGTTTTTACCAAAGAGTGACATCCTAATTTGATGATAGTATATTACCGATATGTTAGAGACATGACTCTTGAATGACATAGAATTATTATTCATAGATATGAAATCCATAGCTCATTTGTGTAGAGTTAATGATATTCTCTTATATGCATAATCCTATAATTGGAACACTAGAGCACTCAACCATTTAGATACATAGGTGTAACCAAATGGTATACTATTGACGAATAGTAAGTATTTCAATGGTGAGATAATGGAATGTAAGATAAAAATAATCAGAAAGATAAAACAAAATTTATACTTAAGTCGATTATGAATATCCTATGAGGACGTGACACATTATGATATGTCATAGACGGTTAGCTTATTGGAGCTTTGTAATTTTATATAATTCGAGAGTGCAGCTCTAAACTTTTAGTAGAACAGCGTTAGAGTTGATAATTATAAAATATATATCTGGGATACTATATTTTATAAGTACAGGAACTTAATCTATTTATGTCCATCGGATCCCCTTTGATAGCTCATAATAAATACTATAATGATGCTACATGTTTTTCCTACGCATAGATGACTTGTGTTAAATTATTAGATTGGGTGAAATTCGATAAGACTAGATTTAATAATTCATGTTAGTTTATCGGTTGAATTAATTTTGTAAATTAATTTAAGATAAACATGTTGAATTATTTAAATAATATTTTGTTTACTATGGGATTATCTATATATGACTGTTTTAATTAAAATAACATCTCTATTGGATTATTTGAATTAAAACTAAGGCTCTCTCTAAGATTCCCAGGTGAAAATAAGATATTTTGAGGATTTGATGAGACTTAGAAAATGCACTTTTCTTAACGTTAAAATCAAGCATTTTGTATTAATATTTCTCATAAAACTTCATAATTATAGCAATTTAGTGATAAATAGTGTTTTAGTGTCTTAGTGTGAAAATGTGTTTAAAAATGTGTTTTTATTGTGTTTTTATGTTAAATAAAATTTTTACTAATTTTTAAAGTCATTTTGATGTGTTAAATATATGTTTAATTTGTAAATAATGAAAACCGTAAAAATAATATTGTGTGATTTTATTTCGAGTTTTAAAATATTTGTAAATAAGTTTTGATACATTCTATTATGTCCCTAGTAATTTCTAAAAATAATCCCGAGTCTTAAATAGCATATCTATTAAAGTTTGTTAAGTTTAGAAATTTTTATGTATTTTTAGTAATTTTTGTGTGTTTTAATGCAAAATAAATATTTTTGTAAATATTATGTTTGTAAAATAATTAATTTTAGTGCGTTTGTGAATTTTAGATTTAAAATCTAGAAAAAAAAACGGAGCAAAACGACGCAAAAGGGGGCAAAAAGGGACCTTAAATGCTCAAGAAATCAGAAAAATAAAAATTAAACAAAATCTGACACGTGGCACGATATTATCCATCGGATCAACTTTAGATCAGTGCATCTCAGCCGTCTGTGTGTTTTCTCCTCGCTGATTAAGTGTAGTATGGTAGCACACATGCATCCTATTGTCATCCGTTGGATCAGCTTACTAAAACTTAATCTCGCGATCAGAAATGAGTCAAAGTAGCGCTTGTTGACTTTTCTCGGTTGACCGAATCCGTGCCGTTTAGTGAGTCAAAGTCAGCGATCTAAGGGATGCTGTGTGTCCATTCCGCCTGCCACGTCACACTGGATTACCCAGATTTTTAAGCACCCTCTAGACTAATCCGAGAGCCAAAAAAAAAGAAAAAAAAATTAAAAAATCAATAAAAATCAAAATTAGTTAAGGAATAATGGAGTGGCTGATTACAAATTATTGCAAAAAATTCTCCATCATTTAAATTGTGTCCTGCATCATTATCTACTTAAAAATATCTTAATAAAATAATACAAATAATTAAAAAAAATAAAATAAAAAATGTAAAAATATTGTAAATAGTATATTTGCTTCTACTATAAATACCCCCCTCTCTTCATGTAATTCATGCCATTCTCCTTTGGAGAAAATTCTCTTCTTCCTTCTTTTTAGGTTAGTCTTCTTCTAAATTTTAGTTTTTATATTTTATAAAATAATTCTAGTTTTTATGTTATACAATAGTTATGATTAGTAAAAATATGTGTGTTTCTACTTCCATCATGTCCTTCTAAATTCTACTTTGCTGGGGAGAGAGGGGGATATTCTGGAAAAATTAACGTAAATATTTTTAGTGTTTCAAAGTTTTCTAAGTTGTTATAATGTCAAAATCATTTTTAGAAAACTTATAATTTTCATGTTAACTTAATTAAAATTCTTGCAAAATTATGTTTTGATTTATCATAGATATAGGATGGCACGAATAATGCTTAAGAATACTTTGATTATTCGTAGACATGAAATGGCATGGTAAATACTTGGCGGTAAATTTTGTCGGTAATTTTAATAGGTTAATTTGAAAACATACATATTTGTTAAACATGAGTTTTTGATGCATTATAGACATGAATTGGCACAATGAACACTTGGTAACTCTTGATTTATTGTAGACAAAAGATGGCATATTGCATACTTAAACCATATTAATAAATAAGTTTCAAAAAACTAAAACATATTTAAAGTAATTGCCAGAATTGAACATTTAATCCTCGGTGTTTATTAAAATTGTTGTTACCTTTAAAATTAATTGTACTTATTGTTAAAGTTTCATCTCCTAAGTTAAATTTTGCTTATTAAAGTTTCATTTACTATTCAAATCTAAGCCTCATTTCTTGTTGTTAAAATTATAAAAAAAAAATCTAAAAAAATGTAAATATTGTAAATAAATTGTGAATAAAATTGATTTTTATTTTCAGATTCTTTAGCTAAACATAATAGAACTAATATATTATACCTTTACAATATCTTTTCCTTGTAGGATCGACCTCGGACTCATCAAGATTTATTACTTAGATAACCTTATACTTGAGGTTATATCAAACATACTTTTAGGCCCGAACAAGTTTTTGGCCCCGTTGCCGAGGAACAGACAGACATAAGGACAATATATTAGTATATTATATATTATATATATATATATATTTCTAACTCTCTAATTGCTAACTTATTAACTTCTAACTTTTTAACTTATATATATATATATATATCTATTCTAACTATCTAATCTAACTTTCTAACTATCACTAACTTTTATATTTCCTGCACTACTAACTGCTAACTTTCTAATGTAATCTAACACCTAACTTCTAACTTGTTAACTACCTAATTTTTTATTTTTCTGCACTTTTTATTTTTATTTTTTTATCTTAAAGGGACGGTTATACCGCCCGAACCTGTTAATATTTTTGTTATTAATTTATGTGTTTTTGCAGGTACTAATAATTAAAAAAAAGCCAAAAAGCAAAAAAGTTTTCGTTCACGTAGTTTGCATGTTAGTATTCATATTACTATTCACGTAGACTAAATTTTTTTGTTTATTTTTGTAATTATCTGCATGCGTGCTTGGTCTTGTACATCAAAATCGTGTCGTCTAGTTAGGAAAAATCTAGATCCCATTAGATCACCCGTTGCATCTTCACAATTGGATATAATGGCTGATGATGAAAGTTTTAACAATGATAACATGCTAAATCAACAAATCATTAATCCTGTTGTTCGATCAATGCGTGATTATTTACAACCACCTCGTGAATCCTCTCCATCATGTTTAATTTTTCCTCTTAATGCTCATAATTTTAGATTTAAGCCAGGCATGATTAACTTACTTCCAACTTTTCATGGTTTAGAATATGAGAATCCATACTTACACCTTAGAGAGTTTGAAGATGTTTGTGCTACTTTCACTGATCAAAATGTTTCAAAAGAAGTTGTTAAGCTTAAGCTTTTTCCCTTTTCTATAAAAGATAAAGCTAAAACTTGGCTCACTTCTTTAAAACCAAGATCAATTGGCACATGGCAAGAAATGCAAACTGAATTTCTAAAAAAATTCTTTCCAACACATAAAACCAATACATTGAAGAAACAAATTCAAAATTTTTTCCAAAATGCAAAGGAAGTCTATTTTCAATGTTGGGAACGTTTTAAGGATTTGTTGAATTCTTGCCCACATCATGGTTTTCAAAAATGGCATTACATTAGTTTCTTTTATGAAGGCTTAACTCCTAAAACCCATCAATTTGTTGAAACAATGTGTAATGGGGAATTCCTTCATAAAGAACCTGATGAAGCATTAGATTTTCTTGATAATTTGGCTGATAACTCTCAATACTGGCAACATAGTAATTTTGAAGGCTCAATTAGATCTAATCTTGCTAATGCTCAAAGAGGTGTCTATCAACTTAGTCAAGAAAATGATCTAAGTGCTAGGATTACATGTTTGACTAAAAAGATTG
>CAMOHE010044162.1:0-51998 GCA_946598075.1 Artocarpus hirsutus
AGTTGGATATGCTATATACATAAATTAATCAGATCCTACTAACCTTTTATATACCAAAGAGCTCCAACAATCAGTGATGAGAAGAACATTCTAGAAGGGCCTCAACTAACTAGCCCTCTTTGTTATTCTCTATCCACGACCGGAGTGTGTATGGGCACACATGGTATAACTCTTCCCCAATGACTCTCCTTTTAACCAATTAAGAAGACCTAAAGCCAAGATTTGTAATTGTGAACAAAAGCACTTAGGGAGTTTCAGAGTATCTAACAACAAAGTACTCACTCTTAACTTCTTAAATGATCTAAATAACTAAGAAAACTCACTCCCTATTTATAGAGGTCAACCCAGGGTTGGTTATTTCAAATAAGGCCTCATAAATTTGAATATAGTGAACTTCTTATAAAATCACGTAAAAAATGTAAGCAAATTATCGTTAGATCGGTAGGCTGAACTAACGGATCAGCCTGCCCAACTTAGTCAATCGACAAGCCAAACTAACTAATCGGCCTACTAAACTTGCGATAATATGATCTTTGAGAATCTTTTATTTCCCATCAGAGATTCTTTGGATAGAGCCTCAGCTTTAATTCAAGTAACCTAATAGAGAAGTAACCTGATTAAAACAGTCATATCTAGATAATCTCCAAAAAAATAAATATATCTGTTAATTCAACAAGATTATCTTGAATTAATTTTATAAAATTAATTCAACCGATAAACAAATATAAATTATCTGATCCTACCGAATTTCAACCAATCTAATAATTTAAAATAAGTTATAATTTATTGGAAAAGCAGGTCGCATCATTAAGGATTTAAAGGGGACCTGATGGACCTATATAGTTCAAGCTCCAATAATTATAAAAATATAATATCCTGATACACATTCTATAATTATCAACTCTAATGTTACTCTACTAAAAGTATAGAGCTACAATCTCAAACTATATAAAATTACAAAGCCCAAATTAGCTAAGTGTTCATGACCTATCATAATGAGTCATATCCTCATAGGATATTTATAATCAATTTAAGGATAAATTTCATCTTACCTTTTCAATTATTTTCATCTTACGTTTCATTATCTCATCATTGAAAAACTTAAAATTGAAGGATAATATACCATTCAGTTACACCTATGTACCTAAATAGTAGAGCGCTCTAGTTTTTCAATTACAAGATAACGTATATAAGAGAATATCATTGACTCCACCAATGAGCTATGGATTCCATATACATGAATAACAAGTCTATGCTACCAAGAGTCATGTCTCCAACATACAGGTATGCGTACCATCACAAAGTCAAGGTAACACCCTTTGGTACATCAAAAAACATAAGGCCCATTAGTCATTTCAAGATTAAGATACAATACATATAATTGTCTAAAGTGAATTGATTTGCACAGATGCAATTATTAATCCAAATCAATTCCACTTTATGTTTTGATCCAACACATTATCACCTATGAGAATGTTCCAATGTTTCTACCTGTGGAGTCCAACTCCGATGGCGAAGACAAGCCATCTCCCATCAGAGATATAGACAACATAACAATCTTAGCATGAATAAAGTGCCTAACTTTATTTCCTTGATTGCAAGTCTTCTGATTTAGACCATCATCTTTAGAATCATGCCTTCCGTATAATCTGTCCATCATATGCCTGATTCTTAAAGGTTTAGACTAATAGTCTTAGACTTTTGTTTGCTTCACATACATTCAACAAATATGAATGTAAAGATGACAACATTTGGTATATGCATAATGAATAAATTCTTATTGATGAAATGTCTTTAAAAACATATAACATTTTACTCCTTAAGGCATACATGTCTAATAGCCATAACATAACAACGAGCTTGATCATTGACATCTTTCCATCAATCATATGCTTAGATTTTCTCATTAGTGGATTCCCCGGTAGGTTTGAGAGGACACGGTGTTGTCAGTACAAATTTTAGTTTCTTAAAGAAAATGACGATATTCAGGTTCCTTTTTCAATAATTGTAATTCTCGCTAGTTACTTGGTTCTTATCGAGTATCGAAGATAAAGTGTTTTTAAACAATTTTAATCCACACAAAAAATTCATATACCAATTATAAGCAAACAATCCATAATAGTTTATTAAGAATAACACAAACAAGTAAACATACAATTGCGTTTATGTGTCAAAGCTTTGAAAAAATCACAACCTTATAACGATAATTCCTAACTCAAAATTTAACAAGCCACTTAGGGGAGACTTGCCAAATTTAATTAGGAACATAGACCCCACATGATTAATATATGCCATCTAGGACCCATCTGATCCTGCACATATTAGTAATTGTTTTCTTTGACCATTAATTTCATTAATAGAACTCCAAAGGGAGGTTAATAATAAAATTAATCTTAAGTGTATAACCATCATTTCAACTATTTTATCTATGATTTATAATTGTTACCCAGGGGAGTACAATGATAAATCATGCTAAAATAAATTATCCCTTCGGAGATCCAATCTAGTACACGATGAATCCCTTCCTAAAGGTCAGAACCACCATGTGTTACCTATGGACCAACAATGGAGACTGTAGGTCCTCTCTTCGAAAACCTGTTCCCACTCAATATTTTAAAAGTCAAGCTTTTATGTTAATATGCATGAACAATTTTTAATGAGCAGTACTCCGTATTTTACATAACATGTTATCAACATATATGGCGTAAATCATATTATAATGCAAACAAGCAAATCAACATGCAAAGCCACAAGCAAACTAATAAAAAACAGTCACAATATCATGGTTCCATCCTAAAGAAAAGAAAAATAAAGATTACAAAAGATCAATCGAAACATATTATCGATTCTTCATCCTTCTATCTTCAAGTTGTATCCTTCTTCATGTGGTATCCATCTTTAATTCTTCAATACCTCATTGATCATATGCTTTATTTTTTCGATCATCATAAAATTTCATGTTCATAAGAATTGTCTTAAAAATAAAATCAAAACTGCACCAAAAAAGCACCTTTTTTGAAAATATACAACTCTCTATCAGCCTGCCAAACTTGATCATCGGCCTACTAGTCATGTACCATCTGCTTGCCGAACTTGAAAGTTCAGCCTGCCGCTAGAGCTGACAAAATTCTGCCCCATGGATGGCCTGCCAAACTGGAAGTTCGACCTGCCAGTTTGTGACAATTCATGCTTTTCTAAATACAGTTTTTAAGCAGTTTGTCAATCTTATTTTCAACAATTCAAAAACATAAAAATTTTAGAAGCTTTGGAAAAACAATGGAACTCCTATTATCTCCATCTTCTAAATCCATCTTCACTTTAAATGATTATTTAATCACAAATTTTTTTACCAATTTAAAAATTAAAATAATAATTCCTAAATGGTGATGATCGACCGTCTTCTAAGGAACCATAGATAGCATAAATAAATTACTTAATTAATAATCAAATTTTAATTTAATTAATCATAATTAATTAATCAACATTTACCATATAATTTCATGACAACATTTAAATATATAGAAACTTTAGAGTGCCTACTCTCTAAAAAAATTAATATTCAAGCATAAAAGTGGACAAGATCACATAATCTATATATATAGTATGATCACAAACTCATAAATTTACGTAAAAACCATGGCTCTGATACCAATTATCGAAAAAATGTGTATGCAGCGGAATTTTAGAACTTTAAAATCAAAGTGTTTTCCAAAACATAAGTTAGACATACTATATACATAAATTAATCACAGATATTCTAACCTTTGTAAGCTGAAGAGCACGGGGAATCAGCGTAGAGAAGAACTTCTCAGAAGAGCCTCAACCAACTGGTCTTCTTTACTATTCTCTATCCATGATCGGAGTGTGGATGGTCACACGTCGTATAACTCTTTCTCAAGTGACTCTCCTTCCTACCACTTGAGAAGACTCAGAACTTGTGATGTTAAACAGTAGCTCCTAGGGAGTTTTGAAGTTTCTCATACTAGAGTAATTACTCTATATTTCTTAACTGATCTAAATAACTGAGAAAACTTACATCTTATTTATAGTAGTCAAATCTAGGGTTAATCCCTATTAAATAAGGCCTCAAAATTTAAATCTAGACTAACTTTTGATAAAAATCATGTCTAAAATGTGTATATAGATTATCGCACGATCGGCCTGCCGAACTTAACCCATTGGCAAGCCAAATTAACAGATTGGTCTACCAAACTTGTGATAATTTGATCCATAAGAATATCTTATTTTTCACCCAAGAATCTTAGATAAAGCTTCAGTTTTAATTTAAATAACCTAATAGAAAAGTTATCTAATTAAAACAGTCATATCTAGATAATCCTATGAAAAATAAAATATTATCCAAATAATTCAACATATTTATCTTGAATTAATTTATAAATATAATTCAACCGATAAACTAATATGAATTATCTAAATCTTGTTGAATTCAATCAATCTAATAATTTAACATAAGTCACCAATATATAGGAAAAACATGATGTATCTTACAGGATTTCTTATGAGCTAGTAAAAGGCACCCAATGGACTTGTATAGTTCAAGTTCCTATAATTATAAAATACAATATTTCATATACATATTTCATAATTATCAATTTTAATGCTACTCCACAAAAAGCTGAGAGTTGTACTCTCAAACTATATAAAATCACGAAGCTTCAAATAAGCTAACCGTCTATGACATGTCATGATGTCTTACATCCCCATAGGGTTTTCATAAGCGGCTTAATGATAAATTCTATTTTACCTTCCCAATTATTTTTATCTTATGTTCTCTTATCACACCATTGGAAAACTTACTATCCAAAGATAATACACCATTCAGTTACACTTATGGATCCAAATAGTTTTATAGGATAACACATATAAGAGAATATCAATAACTCTACAAAAAAAGCTATGGATTCTATATCTATGAATAAAAAGTCTACGCAATTGAAAGTCATATCCCTAACGTTCCAGTATATGTACCATCATAAAACCACTATTTTGGGACAAACAAGCCTTTTGAATATGAAACTTTAAGATCATCAAAACGAAGAACTTTCATAGAGAAAATTTTTATAATTTTGCCTCTAAGGCAGCCTTTCAAGTGTTTTTCTAAAACTACACAGTTTATGTTTTAAACAAAATGCAGTTTTCTATTTTGGTAGAAACAATCCTCAAAAGTCCAAATTAGTTGCCAAACAAACACATGAAAGTTTTAGATTTCGTCAAAATGAAGAACTTTCATAACGAAAATTTTTTAGGATTCTAACTCTACACATAGTTTAAAACATATTTTTAAAAGCATTCCAAACTTTTTACAAAATCCGTTTAATTCGGTAAAGTTTTGACAAAAAATGGAATATGGATATGCTAAAGAAAAAATGGGATTTTAAAAACAACATAAGTTTTAGATCTTATCGAAAGGAGGAACTTTCGTGAAGAAAGTTTTTATAGAATCTGTCTCTAACATATAGTAACGTGATGATTTTTCAAAACTATCAAAAGTTCTACTACGATATGAATTTTGAATAGAAACACTTGTTTAGAGGAAGAATTATCCAACTAACATAAAAATTTTTAGAACGTGTGAAACTTTACAAGTTTGTAGTTGATGGTTTTTCCAAATTCAAACTCCGTTTTAAGATATGATTTTTCACACAAAATGTTTAGTATACTAAATATGAGTTACTCATATTGGTACTAAGTTAGTACTAAACCCGTAACATTAGAATGATAATTCAAGGGCCTAATACCCGTCCATGTTCAAGGCTCTTTTTGGACCAAAGTCCTTCTTAGTACAACTTGTAGAATGCCATACAACGATTCTAGTATTAGTGGGTCATATTGGGCTTATTGAAATGAATAGCAAACAGATATGGATATGGGACCAATATCATTATTCATATTCAAACATACCTTTGATATAAATATGAGCCTAGCACAAGTAGTATGGAGAATTATTAAGTTTAGTTATTAGAAGAAGATAATTAATTAATTATATAATTAATTAATTAGTTAGTTATTAATGCTATTAAAGGCAATTCTGGAAAATTATTTAAGTAAAATTCTAAGTTATAAGGATTCAGTTTAATTTTTTTAACTATTTAAGTGGTTGTTTATTCTTATAAAAAAAGAAAAATTCTTTTAAGAAAAACTTTAATTTTCTTTTTACGATATGCTAAATTAATTAGCATAAAATAAGTTAAACCTGCGCCTTCATCGAGTACTTTTTGGACAAAATCTAAATACTGTAGGTATGACCTAGAGTGGTAGGAATTGCAAATATCTAGAAACTAAGTAAGTAAGAATCTTGCCTATAATATGAATAATATAATTTTCAAAATAAAATGTTTTTATATGTTTTATGCAAGATATGAAATGCACAATTAATGCTTTGCCCATATCATGCTTATGCTATGTTATACTTTGTCATGCCATGCTATGTTTATACTATGTCGCGATATGTTATGTTATATCATGATATGATATGATATACCATGTTATATTATGTTACATTATGTTATAATATGACATAATATGATATGCCATATTAGGTTATGTCATGCCATGATTATGTCATACATCATATGTGAGGTATGCAGTCTTAAATTATATTGCATACCTATTTTAAGTCAAGCATATTTATGACATATGATATGTGATACAATGTAGTAACATGTCATACTGTATACATATAATAAGTTAAGAGAAGAATAAGATAAGATGAGTTAAGTTAAGAGTGTTGTACTATCCTCTCGATCTATGTAAAGATTAAAGACCTCTCAAGCTACGAGGAGGCATTAAGTTAAGCTAAGTTAGTTTATGATCTCAGAGTTGTTGGAGACCTTTACAAACCTTAATGAAATCTTTTGCGCTATATTTATAATAAATTATGTATGCATGTTCAAACAGTTTTATATAAGTATGTTTTGGAGATTGATTATAGTCATATAGTCTCAGTTCAGATAATTTTAAGACTAATACGTTCCAAAATTTACACAATTATGTTACAACAAATATTTGTATGCTCCAATAACAAAATTAGTAATGTTATTTAATTTAGAAATATTTTTACAAAATTAAGAATTTATTTTAATTTAAGAAATGTTTAAAAGGAAATACTTTTAAGTAATTACCATTATTAAAAAAATTATTCCGCAAATCTAAATATTAATGCTAAGATATGTTTACGTGTAAGTTTATAAAGATTAAGTAATGACCACATAAGTAGGGTCGTTACACATCCTTCGTGAGGTCCCCCAAACTTGTGTAAATTAGATTGTATGCCTCTTTTGAAGTTTCATTATTCATATGTGTTACTTTGAAGTGAAAACTAGGCTTAAATTTTACACAAAACAGTAAGTTTAGAATCCAACTCTCTAGAAGTGGTATCTCTAATTCACACAAAATTTAAGTGTATTTTTCACATCAATACATTACATATGCATTATTAAATTTCAAAAGCGACATTCAACCTAATTTACACTTTAATTTCTTTGACACTTTCGTTATACAATAAGAGTGAGTAGGCCCTTTTTTTTTTTTTTTTTTTTTTTTTTAAGGAAAGAGAAGCAAAATGAGATGTGCTTTTGTTAAAACTTGAGTGGGGATCTTAATATTAAAAGGAAGAGAATGAACTGGTGGATAGACTATACCTATAACCAACACAATGACGGTTTCAAATATTAGGGTTTCTTTAAAATGTCTTATATACTTAGTTCTTTTATTTATTTTTTACAATATAAGTAAATTTTTAAATGATTATAAATATATTTAAAAAATTATAAATAAAGGACAACAGAACATATAAATTATTTGCTGGCACAATGCCACGCGACAGAGGAAAAGCCACTAGTCAATATATACAAGCCATAGTAACTACCAAATTACATTAAAGATATTCAGCAATAAATAAATAAATAAATAAAAATAAACAAATTTATTTCCGAGGTTTCTGAACTCTACTTCCGTTTACAAGGGCCATGACATAAAATTGATCATGCATTTGGTTAAGGTGCATATATTTAGACCTTTTTTCGTTCTCCACGGGATCTAGAAGATTAAATGCAAGCTGGTACACGATGGCTGCCTTTTTCTTTTCTTTTCTTTTCTTTTCTTTTTTTTCCCTCCTTTTTTCGGAAAAAGCAGCTATATATAAGTTAGAAAAGTAGACTAGGTTTTACAAAATTTTCTGATAAAACAAAATGAAAGGAACTAGTGTTCAAGCTAGATTATACAACTGCTAAGATGCCTAAACAGAAATCACTCGTCGTTTGAGCTATTCATGACTTCTACCAGCACCAACAAAACCTAAAGACCAAATATCTATGATCTTTTCAACAATAAAATTTCCCACTTCGGATGCGTCTTCAATGGTGTTTCTTACCACTACCCTTCTTGCCTTTGTTCTTCTTTCCTTTTCCTTTTCCTTTTCCCTTGTTTTTCCCTTCATCAAACGTGAACATAGGGGCAACAGAATCACGCTCTCTAGATGGCGTCTGATGCAACAAATGCTTCACATCAAGTACGCCATTTCTAAAGTGGCCTTCACTCGACTTCAGAACCTGGTCCTCTGGTCGGCATTTTACATTGGATCTTTTGGAACCACCGCCATATTTCCCGCTGAAACATCCAAGAATCATCCTCTGTAGAGTACAAGTACGGGTCAGTTCAAAGTTTTTGTGACAGGAAGTGATGAACAAACAATTGGATTGGGCAATGGAGAAGATCAATTATACCTCTTGGAGCATTTTTTGTTCCCTTTCCTTCTGTTTCTTCATCCTCCCTTTGGCTACACTAAGGGGTAGTCTTTGTTGTTTTTGGGGCTGTCTCAAGGCCAAAAACAGTATTTTCAGAAATATGATTAAACTCAAGTCCTCGTGAAGAAAATATGTTGATTTATATCTTTTTTATTTCCTAATCTGGATATAGACAAGGGCAAAGGTCACCATACTTTCCCACCAAGAGAAACCACCTTCCTATTTTCCAGTGCCTTCTTCTCTTTCCATGTCATATGTGAGGAACCTGAAATAGGAAAATTAGTGGTCAAGGAAATAAAAACTTGCACCAACTTCATGAAAACAACAATCAGAATAAATCTTTGACGATTATGAATACTTATGCACATACACACATATTCATATATTATTTATTTGAAGATCTTCCATCTAACTATCAAGCAGACGGTAGTTTACGTCAACAAACATGAGAAAATCAATGCATCCATTATAGCTATGATTTCCCATAGTCCTACAGAATCAAACATTTCTACTGCATAAAGTTGGACCAAATAGCATGCAGCATCATAAAGCAAAACCGGAAACACGACAATTCCAACAGATTGTACGAGAATTATTGTTCAAATCTGGACAAGAAAAGGTCAGTAATATATGAGTCACGACGCTAACATTGTCAAGAGATTTAAGTTCACACAATTTTTAAGGAGCTTCATTGTAATTATCTTAAGACGCCAGTTTGTAGTTTATGCTCCTCAGGCTTCTCTGATCCTTCACACCAAGCACAAATGAAGAACTATCCAAGCAACTGAACCAATCTTCTTGTTCACTTTCTTAGCAACTTAGAAACTCCTTGCAGAAATGAGCATGATCACCAAATCAAAATTAGGTTGTCTCTAGGTAGATATCTGAAGAAGCATATGTTGGACATAACACTAGATCCTCAAAATTTTGACTACATTCAAATCTATGCATTATAGTTTTTTATTTTTATTTTTATTTTTATACGGCGTGGGGCCTATGCCTCCCTTTTATTAAGAAATAAAATCACCAGAATTCGAACCTTGATGCACACACGAACACACACACTCCTAGCCACTTGAGGCATTTTAGCTTCTACTTAGGAAGGAAATTAATAAAGAAACTAAGATGTTCTATATTGATTTTGCACTTAAAAATAGCTACATAGTTTACTTAAAAGATCAACGACCAAAACAATTTTTTTTTTTACCCCCTTTTATTGCTTAAATATGACATATGATAGAAACTGGGAGCTGAGCCCAAGACTCAGCGCCATCCAAACAACATCTATAGCAATGAGATTAATGGGAATGGTACCAGAAAACATAGGATAACAGAGCTCTTTTAGCTAATTTATGCGCCAAGGAGCCTAAAAACTGAAAAAATACCAGGGCGACAATTAAGCAAGACATTCTTGACATCCCACGGATAGGTACTTGCAAAATACACAAACAAGCTTTAAACACTCTTACACCAATCAAACACTTTAGACCTTAATTCTCTTGGTGATGTTATCCAGTGTTTTTCAACTTGCTTAAGAAAGACACATCAAGGCAGCTCAAGAAGAGCCGCAACCGAATCCTTTGAGCCTCCTGCAACTATGTTAGCATGTCAAAGAAATTTCAACCTCAATTTCAAAAGCGCTTTACTCTTGTTAGCAGTTAAAAGCGACTTTTTTTTTTTTTTCAATGCCCGCCATTGCATTACACCTCGATATGCATGTTCTCTAGTTTATGGGGGAAAAAAAAAATCAACTTTACTGTCCTTCTATAATCCCAGTGCATGGACCCTCTGAGTTCTTAAAAATAAATAAATCCTACTTTAACAATACCAATTGATAGTTTTCATTACAATCATACTTCAATTCTATTACATTTATGATATATTTGCTATCACATAACAAAAGTACATAAACTATATCCTACATTAGGGAATCACATTATGACTATATGCTAGACTCAATTCTTCGTTAATGAAAAGTAACAGACATAATTCTAATAACAGCCACAATAGTAGAACACGAAATTCTCTTTGAAAAAAAAAAAAAAGGAGCAAAAATAGAGAGAATTATACATACCCAGAAGCTCGATATCCATCATAATCTTCCTAATGTCCATTCTTTCGTCTTTGGGTTTCTGATGAGCCCTTGAGGTGTGAGATAAATTATACGATTTAAATATGCTTCAATATCCAAGTAGCATTTAGATCAAATGCGGAAACGTGAAAAAATCCTTACCTCCCGCCATTGATGTCTATCAAAGAATAATGGTATTGTCCGTGTTTTCTAATTTGAGTGTTTTTCTAAACCATTGTAATCTCTTACCAATGGTGTATTTTTTTGAAGTGAGATTATAGGCTTAGGGGACCTAAATTTTGTTTTTGAATTTTGTTGTTGCTCTGTCCATCACAGAGTCTGTCTTTTTTTTAATCGTACAAACCATGGGCAATTACAAAGCAGTTTTAAAAAATTTCATAACTACTCTTAAATTAATTGGAATTATAGGCCACATCCAGAGAGGGTTATTTTTGTCCAAAAATTAAAAATCTCAATATTCTTCCACTTGGCCCATATATTCCATCATTCATACTAATAAGAAACAAAATACATGAATTATGGTTATAGGTCCTTTAAATTACGAGTATTATCTTCCATGTCATCACAATGTATTATGTTTCTTAAAACTAGCTCATGTTACTTATGAATAAACCTTATGTTTATTCTAGGTCCAATCATTAATGTTGTTTCTCAAAATAGATGAATGTGTATACAAGGAAAACTAAATATAAGAAAACATTACAACTAGAGTTTCATTAAAATTAATATTCGTTCTTACAACAAAAGAAAATCACATAAGGGAACCAAGTCTCATTTTCTTTACATGATCCTTGAATTTCAATTGTGGCATGCCTTTTGTCAAAGGATCTACAATCATCAATTCAATGCTAATGTGTTCAATGACTACTGTTTTCTCTCTAATACATTCTCTTATGGCTAAATACTTGACGTCGATGTGTTTACTTCGACTACCACTTTTATTGTTCTTAGCCAAGAAAACTGCAGCTGAATTGTCACAATATATCCTCAATGGTCTAGAAATTGAATCCATGATTCTAAGTCCAGAAATGAAACTCTTCATCCATACATCATGCGAGGTAGCCTCAAAACCAGATACAAACTCAGACTCCATGGTAGAAGTCGTAATCAAAGTCTGCTTTGTACTTCTCCATGAAACAACCCCTCCAGCTAAAAGGAAGACATATCCTGACGTTGACCTTCTAGTGTGAGAGTATCGGAGCAATTTACCTTTTTGTTATTCAATTCATCCCCAAAAAAACCCTTTTCTTCTTTGGATTTTGGTTGTAATTTGAAAACCAAAAAAGAAATTATAGTAAATATTACTTATTTAAAAGTAATTGTAGCAAACATAAAATTTTGAAAATATTCTTAGTAAATAATAGATTTGTGGTGTATAATATTTACTATTTTATTTATAGTATAAATAATTCTTATTTATATAATAAATAAATTTAAGGCACAAATCATTTATTTACTCTTTTATTTACCGTATAAATTATTTTTATTTATACAATAAACAAACAGCTTAGTTTGTTAATTTGTTATTTATTCTAAATATTTTTCAAAGTGTAATATTTACTTCAAAAAATTTTAAAAATCATTCTCCCTAGGTGAATCATGTTTTCATTTCAAAAATAATAATAATAATAATAATATGTTTTCATTTCAACTAGAATTGGTTTAAACTACTGGTTCTAACCAATCCTCTCAAGAACCCTAAAATCAAAAAGGTTGCACGTAGTCTTCCTTAAAATATGTTCCCATATACCTCTCCCCAGATAGATTTCCATTCCATGATTCTTAAAAAAAAATGACAATAAAAATAAAAAAATAAAAAAATAAAAATACACAACCTTCATTTTTTCGCAGTGAAATCCAAACCTGTGCAACATTTCTCCAAAAAAAAAAAAAAAAAAGAAAAAAGAAAAAAGAAAGAAAAGAGCAATTGTCTTAAAAACAGTGGAAATTAAACCCAGTGGAAATTAAACCCACTATGAATACTTAAATTACATTATACACTGATGATGTATCTCACACTAAACTGGGTATCTCATCAAAATTGTATCATCGTTGCTTTGACATCTAAATTTCTATGATAAAATGATCGAACCGGATTCCTTGTAAAAGCAAACGACATGAAGTCTATATTTACCTCCACATTTACAATCCTTTGAACTTATTTCCGCTTTTCCATTACTTCTGCACGAGAAACAGATTAAACTCAAGCACCGACGTTGGTAATTAAAATTCGAATTTACTGTGTTACGGCAACAGAGTTGAATCATCTTCTTTACTGTTTTTTTTATTTGAGAAACTAAAGTGGGACAAACAGTTGGTGTCACTACAACAAAATAGTCATTAAGCCATGCTTACTCGACGATAGTATGCCAAATAATTCCGTCACGGTAGCAGGTTAAAAAACACAGGACGGACCAAAAATACGGAAATTGGCGTCTTATATATGGGTACATGTCTCTCATAGTATTATTAGAGGTCAGTAGAAAGTTAAGAGATAAGAACGAAGGGCTTTCTAACCATCTTTTCAAAAATTAACATCAACATAACCTAAAAGAAAGTTGTACACAAATACAAATTAGTGAATCTAACATATATATAGAAGAAATCCTAATCATATACAATGTTTGCAACATACCATAATCATTCCTTTTTATTTATTTCTATTCCATTTTTTTTCGTGAAATATTCTATTTCTTTTTATTACTGTATTTCTGAAGAACTCAAATGCCGATATTAACCCCACAACAATAACAAATGGAACTGATCTTAACCATCCTAAATTTTATTCGTTAGCAGATACGCTATTCTTTTGTTTGCCTTTCACTTAGGATCTATAGGTCAGAAAAAAAGAAGAAGCATAAAGAAAAGATAAAATGGATCTGCTTATAAAAGCACTTCTTTATCACCAAAGCAAACTCTATAAAACTAACAGGAGACTTGTATGGGTGGTTTAGATGAGCAAGCCTACTATTCTTCCAAACAGGTTTGGCATGTCTTGCATGCGAAAAAGGGTGACATGTAGAATCAGTCCCAATTCTGCAAATTGGACAAGCTGCAACATAAAGGATTGAAAACGCTAATGTGTGCCCATTAAAATTTAATTAATCATAATTTGTAGGTTAATGATTTCAGAACAATTCTCATTTTCTCACGCAATACCATCTATGCAAATTTGAACAATACCATATTGTGTAACGGTCTCAGGAGTCTGGTCCATAGAGTAAATTACCGAGACAAGACTTGTGAAAAATAATACACTATGGTCCTATATCCTCCAGTTCTTCACAATCATGAATCACACAAATTAGATAGCAAAGAATTTTAAGATCCAAACAGTTATCATTTCTTTTCCTCCCTCGTCACGTCCACTGCAACTAGGTGGCCATCTTGAGACTGTCCATCTGCTCAAAGCAAGAATATAATCCACTAGGATGAGTGAAAATGACTTAAATTTCTGGCTTCAGAGTTTTCAAACGATCGAAAATGCTTTAAGATTTCAGATTCTATATACAAAACAAAATGACGAAAGTATATGGATTATATGAAAAACTGTCTCACCTATGTTCCGACCATTGCTTTGACATCTTAATTGTAGTGTAACAAGATGAAGTGATTGAACAGGATCCCTTTTGAAATCAAGCTTCATCAAGGTTGGAATATTGATCATCATCATCATCTTCAGAACTCCAACTTCTTACTAGAAGCATAGAAAGAAAGATGAGATGAAATGAAATAAGTTGGTCAAAGAATGATAAAAGGGGATATTGCTTAGTCATGTTTTCTTGCATCCAAGTCCTCAACAAAGACCCACACTAAATTTCTTTCTTAAATTACAAGTTACAAGTTAGCTGCTATTGTAACTTAAGTCCGAAATATATTAGTCCGCGACTGGTTGTGCTTTGAGTTGTTCATGTTTATATGTAGAACATTTAGCATCTTCTTCTTCTTCTTTGTGTGTTGGGCGGTGGGGTTTGAAAAAGCATTGAATTTCGCGTCTTTCTTGCACCTTATATAACATGATCACTTTGACGAAAAGAAAAAATAAAAAGAAAAGAAGAAAGCGAGAAAATTACTGGAAGGAATTATTAATTACCATCTGGTTTGGAATGAGGATGTGGCAAAAGTCTATAGTCTAGCCGCTTGTGAAGAGGTACTTTCTCCAAAATCATGAACTTCCTGAAATTATAATCATGAAAGAAATTACATTTTCGTTGTTTTACTAAATCAAGGTGTAACGCTACTTTTAATCCCAAATTTATTGGGGTTGTATCCACATATGTACCTTGACACTTTTGGCAATCTACAGACTTTTTAGGTCTGTTTTTCTTTCAATATAGAATGATAATAAAACAATGTGACGAGTAAATATAACTTCATGACGTACCATTTCCATGAAAAGCTGTTGTAATGCCAAATTTGATATTTCCTCCCAAAGCAATCTCACAGTCGTATTAACATCGTCATTGCAAAGCTCTCGGTATATAGGTTCATCAGACGTTCTAGAATCTTCATCAATGTCATCACTATCGCCATAAATAGATTGTGATCTCCATTCATCTTCTAATTCTGCAGTGATTTTATCCAACATTGAGGTGCTTATAATTCCACGGGAGAAAGTCCTCATCTCAGGGCATCTACTGACAACTAATGTCTCCAGCTTTGGAAATCTTATGACTACATTTCCTGAATAGAAGCTCTCAAGATTCGGTAGATGGTGAAGCTCTAAAATCTCCAATCTTGTAAAAACTAGCTCATGATAATCATCTTCCTTATAATCTGAAATTATTTTTGTCATTCCATTGCAACTAGTTATGCTCATTTCTTTGAGTTGTACGAGACTTGTAGCTGTTGACAAAGCTAATAAATATGTCAATCGATGGCATTCTGATACTTCTAAAATTGTCAAATTTTGAAAAGACACGAGAAAAATTTCTGGTTCCCCAAGCAAATGCCTCAGCTTAGGAATGTTAGACAAACTTAGCTCCCTTAAACTTGTGATCCATTGTCCTTCACATTCTTGTGCACCACCTAGTTGTTGATCCTCGCATATTCCATCTTTGAAAAAACCACACAATGTAACAGTCTCGAGATTCTGATATCTGTGCAGAAGTTTGGAAATCCAGAGACCAATTGGTTTATCCTCAGTTTTGCAATTCATCTCAAGAACTTTTAGGTTACAACAGGGCACATCACTTGAAGGTTGACTCATGTCGAGTATTTCATTTATATCTTTGTTCTGACTGGTACTCAGATATTCAAGGTCAGGCAAAATAACCTAATGAAATGATTAAAGAAAATATTAGTAAATAGAAGAATAAGAAGTATTTACAACCATGAGCATCCTGAAATTACAATCATCGAAGAAATTACATTTTTATGGGTTTTATAAATCTAGGTGTCAATTACTTGTAGTCCCAATTAACTAGGGGCAATATCCATGTAATGTAGCATGACAACTTTTGGCAACTTGCAAGACTTCTATGTTTTTATATAAAAATAATGCAGAATGAGAATAAGAAATTATAGTTAATGAATATAACATAATGACATACCGTTTCGGCAAATAAATGTTGCATTGCCAAATTTGAATCGTCCTCCCAAAGCTTTCTCACGGTTGAATTAACATCGCCATCCCAATGTTCTTGTACAGGTTCAACAAAGATTCTATGCTCTTCATCAATGTACTCTTCACTACTGTCGTCACAATCGCTGTATGTAGAATGTGATCTCCATTCATCTTCTATAAATGTATTATGTTCACCATAATCATCATCAGTATCACCATCAGTAGATTGTGAACTCCATTCATCTTTTGTTTCTGCCTTGATTGTATCCAAAATTGAGGTACTTACAATTCCATAGGAGAAAGTCCTCATCTCAGGGCATCTACTCACAACTAATGTCTTCAGCTTCGGAAATCTTATGTGAATAATTCCTGAATAGAAGCTTCCAAGATTTGGTAAATAGTGAAGCACTAAAATCGTCAGTTGCGTGAAAACTAATTCATGATGTTCATGTTCACCCCCAATTATTTCTACCATTCTGTTGCAATTAGTTATTCTCATTTCTCTGAGTTGCACCAGACTTGCCACTGTCGAGGGGGTTAACAAATATGTCAATCGATGGCAAAATGACACTATCAGAATTGTCAAATTTTGGAAAGACACAAATGGAGGTCTTGGTTGAGCATTTCCTGGTTCCCCAAAAATGACATGCCTCAACTTAGGAACGTTATTCAACTTTAGCCACGTTAAACGTGCGATCACTTGTTCATCATATTCTTGTGCAGAAGTGGCATAACCAAGATGTTGATCCTCGAGTATTTCATCTATAAAGAAACCATTCAACTCAAGCGTCTCGAGATTCTGATATCTCTGAACAAGTTTGAAAATCGAGAGACCAATTGGTTTATCCTGAGTTCTGTAGTTCACCTTGAGTTCTTTAAGCTGGTTGCCAAAAGAACTCGGTACTGTACTTGAAGATTGACTCATGTCGACTATTTCACTTATGCATTTGCTCCAATCAGTTTCAAGATACTTGAGGTCAGGCAAAATAACCTAAAGAAATGATTATAAAAGGAATGTTAGTAAATATACGCACTTGTTAACATATTGAAATTGAGTGAACTAGATAGGCGAGTATTCCAAGTGTTTATTATCAACAAAATACTGACAGTGTCTGAGCTACGTCATGATCTTCACAAACTCTATATAAATCTTTCAAAGCTATGGCATCATTTACGGAAGTGAGCAAACTACTATAAATGTGTAGATATAAATATATCTCGTCATCAAAGCATTTCTAACTAACTCCTATATAGAAATCTCCCTACGAATATCAACGTCTTCATCTAATTAGCTTGTCATTTGTTTATTAAAACACAAGAGAAACTTTTATAATTATCGTCACCAAATTTGATATTTTGATTGGTAGTGAAAAATATTGCACCATTTAAGTCGTGTGTGGATCTTTATTTCAAGTCATGTTGCTTTATATGTCTTGAAGATTTTTCCCAGATCCTAGGTGGGCCGTTATTTTTTGTTTGCTTATTTATTTTCTAGTTTTTATAACTAGTTCTATGCTAGTTATGTTTTTTTGTTTTGTTCTTCATTTGAGTTGCTCTTTGCTTTTTTTTTTTTTTTTTTTTTTTTAATTTTAATTTCTTTTTTAATAATATACCGAGTGAGGGCTTAGTCAGAGATAGGGGTAACAGTGAATGCAACTAAAGTTGAGATGCTCAAACTAAATTTTCCTAATCTTAATTGTCTACAATCAAATTTATTAAAAAAATAGTATCATAAAGCTTGAATTTCCTTTAAAATTAGTTTGGATAACGTGACGCAAGAGATTATGTTGCTGCCATTACTTTTAAAGAATTTCAATGACTAATATGTTCATCTGTTGGTGAATATGTTATTTAGTGTTTAAATAACCTTTTTAACAGTGGTAATTTAAGGCTATGATCATCATCTTCTTCTTCTTTTACTTCATTTTTTTTTTATCTTTTTCGTTTTAAATATCAAAATGCTTTTCGATATAATAAATATAAATACAGAAGTTAGCAAAAATAGAAATCCTTGATTAAAGTTTATAACCTGAATTACCTAGTACGTACATAGCCCACAATAACATAGCCTACAAGAAATTGTTCAGTAGTTCAGGTGTACCATATCATCATACTTACGTGATACACCCATTCAATAAACAACTAACATATTTGAATAATTCATTATCATTAATATTACCTAATTATTTCTATTTCCTAATAGATTTTACATTTATTGTTTAGTTGATTATCAGGAAGACAGTTTCTCACGAAATCCCCAACGTAAATTAATTTTTCCACTTTCAAGTCTTGTGATTAATTTATAAGTTAATAACTTTTTTTCAGTTTATAAAAAGAGCACCTAATCATGTTAAATAGAAGTTAACTTTTTTTTTTTTTTATTGGTGTCAAAGAACTCCTGTTCAACTTTTTGCAGTTATACTCAACATAACAGAAATTATTAACTTTTTTTTTAACAAAGATCGCCTATTCATATATATTGGGAATAAATTTAAATATATATGAATAAATTTAAAAACTCAATTACGTACAGTATTTACTAAATAACTAGTTAAAAAAATTCTAGAAAATGAAAACATTTTTTTTATGGAGTCTTGAAAATAAACATTCTATTTAAATTTTTTTTTTTTTTACGGAATCTAGAAAATAAACATTTGCCCAATATATTGTTAGCGTTTTAGTTCCTAAATTAAATAATTATAAAAACTAATATGTTTTTAATGATTAAAAACAAAATTATTTTACAGTCAAAATTAATTAATTTCTAGAGTATTTACGATACATGTAACCAAGCAATTAATGTACAACTTACTAGGAGAGATGAAGATAATTAGATTGATAGTATTGACAAATTATTGAAATGTCAATCATTTATTGAATGTTTGTTCCACATCAACATATACATCAGGTCTACTGAATAATTTCCAACACACATAAGACAGGACTACAGACATATAAAAGACAGGACTAGAAACATACATGAAAATAAGAAGGAAGTTACCTTTTCACTGAAGAGAGGTTGCGTGGTTGCTGGATGATTGACTTCTTTATTGTCAACTGATACTTGTGTTGGCATGACACAAGTGACAAATGTCTTCAATTCAGGACAATTTTGGATAGTTAGCCTTGACAAAGATTCAAACCCGATGCAATTTCCAGTGAAAAATGTCTTCAGCTGGGGACAATGTTTGATATTTAGCACCAATAAGGATTTGAATGTAATGCAATCTCCAACACAGAAATTTTGGAGGGCGGGAAGCTTAGAAAGCCTGAGAGAAAATAGTTCAGGGAACAAAATCTTTCCCGACCTTCCTTCCTCTCCTAAATTCTTTGTGACCACAATATCTTGCATGGCTTCACAATCTCTTACTTGTAGGCTGCTCAGATTTACAAGCCTTTCAGCTACAGAGAAAGAGAATAGATACTTCAATTTATTGCATGCTCTAATATCTAAGTTTGTTAAATTATGCATGCAAGAAGTCGTTCCAAGCTGGCAATCTGGCCATAAACGTTGCACGTTTATCCCATATAAATTCAAATCCATCAAGCTGGGAAAGCCAAGCTGCAAAAGATAATATTTTAATTTAATGAATTGAACAATATGAAGTACGTCATATATATATATATATATATATTGCTTTGAATACCAACACCAACTTTAATTTCAATTTTTATACCAATTTATGAGTTGTCATTCTTTTTTTTTTTTTGGTGGAATGAGTTGTCATTCTTTATTAGTAGAAATTAAAAGGTTGCCATATCAATTACTAAGCATCTACTAATAAAAAAAAATGACAACTCAAAAGTTGGCATTTGATATAAAAGTTGAAATTAGGGTCTTTTCGATAAATTTGTTTCCTCTCTGGGAGAGAACATATGAATCAAGTCACAAAAATATATATTTACGTGAAGTATTTTATCCAAAATTTGAAGAAGTATTCATGGTGCCTATGAGACAGACGCTCACACCATGCGATCAAGTGGATATCAAAAAGTACACTTGAAAAAGTGGATATCCTTAAAAGACTTTCCTATGCTTTCGTGGTGGAGTTCTACATATGTTATGCTAAATATACCATGCGATAAAGATAGATAGTTGGTACCAACCAGATCAAAGCAACACTGAGAAGTTGTTAAGCATATCTTCAAAACATGACGGCTTGCATATTGTTTATGTATTCATTTCGGATTCACTTCCTAAAAGATACCCGAATTTGGATTTTCAATTTAATTAAAATTCAACGAGGTCAACTTCCTGCTCATGTTTATCTTAAACGGTAGAGCTTTAGTATAAAGGAGCATTGAGCAAACTTGCATTGCTAACTGTACAATTAAAGCCAAACAGACTACTAGAGATATCAAATTAGACAATACTCGTTAAATTTCCACTTTAAAAGTGAGTCACAGACCTCTTCGTCTTTTGGATGTCCATATTATGGTTTAGACGACTGTTTTCTACAAACCGTCATCCAATATTACTATTCAGACAACATTTTCAACATTGTGTGACTTGGAAATTTTCGCGAAAAACCCTCAAACTAGTCCCCCACACCCCCAGCCCTCTCTCTCTCTCCCCGCCTCTCCTTCACAATTGTCTCTCTCCTTTTCTCTTTCACTTGTTTAAAAAAAGTCTATATGTTAGCAATGATCAATCACAATATTCAAGAAAAATATATAAAGAAGGAAAACATAATCCAATAGTACTATATGTTAAGTTCGTCCTTATTAATCCTTTCCACGTGGAGTACAATTATTTATTAAAGTTTAAATTATGGACTCGAGCGTGGATAGATAAGTAAGCTTGTAGAAAAAATTTGTGTTATGTATAAAAATTATAGACATGTGATGAATATATGCACAAAGAGGCATAGATGAGAGCTGATTATTGTTTACCTTCTTACTGAATAAAGGAGGAGATTGTAGTGCTGATGAAGACCCGCAAGTTGTCTCCGCCTCAGGCCAACGGATGAATTGAACGAACTTCGGTAAAGATCGTAAAGACAAGGAGTTCAATGAAGGAAATTCAACTACATGTTGCATAGTTTCGTCGCCGACGCCGTGGGCATCATCTTCTCCCTCATGAAGTACCATCTCTTCCATCGTCTTGCAGTCAAATATTTGAAGAGAATGAAGTCTTTTGGCTTTAGATAAAGGGAAGAGATTCTTCAATTTATCACAATTTCCCACATAGACCTCACTCAACCGATTAAATGAATCTTCTGGGAGCTGACCTTGACATATCCTTTCCAAGTTTGTTAATTTCCAAAGGCACAGTCTTTCCAACATTGGAAAGGCCTTACAAGGATGAATCTGCTGGTAGACATTACAATCAATGATGTATTGAACGCCATCGCTGTTGACGAAATCAAGATGCTTCAAGTGAGAAAAACCCTCATTGTCTAGATCATACACCATATCCTTGACACCTCTTAATCGAATCAGTGATAACATTTCTGAGCTTTTCATCAACGATTCAAGACCAAGTGCTTTTAATTGACTCCTTTCAAGGTGCTTTAGAAGCAACAACCTTGAAATTCCAGATCGTTCTGGGTACCAGTGGAAGGGAATTGAGTCACAGATTGATATTTTATATCTCTCCAACTTTTCACTAAACATGAAATCTTTAGGAAAAGTTGTGGCATCTGGTATTCTCAAGGATAAAGAAGTGAGTTTCTGCAAATTCATTAGCTCAGAGAGATTTGCATTACTGCTTTTGCTCTCGATGACTTCTCCAAAGTCCCATTTATCATAATTTTGTGCAACGTACAACTCTTCTAACCGTGTCAAGCTTGAGATGACATTCGGCACAATCAGCTCAAGATTAACACATTTTTGTAAATTTAATAGTTGCAAACGACGTAGTTGTCCTATGTTTATGGGCAACTGCTTAATAGTGGAATATGAAAGATCAAGAATTATTAAATTCTTTAGATCTCCAATGAAACTCACATCTTCAAGTACACAGTGACGTAGACATAAGGTTTGGAGATTCTGAAGTGAATGCAAGGATGGAGACAAGGGCACTAAACTTGCTCTTTCAAAAAGCAAAGATTTCAGCTGATCTTTACTTTCTTCTAAAAACTGATTTGGAATTGGTATAAGACGACCGTCAAAACCAAAATAATGCAAGAATAATAACTCCAATTGTGGACATTCCAACTTTTCAGGAAGTTGAATATCAGAACTCTGACATGGAAGTAATGACATTACTTTCGAGTCTTTGAGTCTTTTCTTCTTCATGCAATCTTCCAACTTGTTTATGACAATACCATTCATACCTTTCTCCTCTGATGCAATAGATAAGGCAACATCACGAATGACGTCGTGCATTTTGATCCTACCATAAGAAGAACCATCTAACAAGCACCGAGCTTTTAGTCTAACGACCAATGACTCCACTCTCGTTCTTGCATCTGCTACTGTATGGACGTTCTGAAACAGATCCCAACCCACGCCAATTGTCATTAGGTTCTCGACTTCTATATTCCAGTCTTCTCCATGTAGACTGCACAGCAACAACAATGACTGTTCTTCATCATTTAAAGAATCATAACTCAACCTTATGCTCCTGTAAACCTTTCTTAGCGGTTCATCAATGTTCGCTGGGAAAGGAATACTTCGTAGTTGTCGTAAAGTATCCCTCCAAACAGCCAAGCTATCTTGACTTTTCAATGCAGAGGCAACTGTTGTGATAGCTAGTGGCAAGCCTGCACATTCACCGATCACATCAGTTGCCAAACTTTTAATATCTGGGCGACCAAAAATATCACCTACAATTGTCCGAAACAAGTTCGTTGCTTCCTCAAATGATATACCATCAACCCGGAAATTCTTCTCAGCACCCATCGCGTGCACGACATCTAGAGATCTTGAAGTCATCAATATCTTGCATCCTGCTTGGTGCTCAAAATGAATCCCAACCTCAAGCAAATCAAGACTCTCCCAGATGTCATCTAAAATAATGAGAATACTCTTCTCTCCCATCAATCGACGTTGTAGCCGATCTGCTCTGGCAGCTACGCTTCCAATCCCACTGATATCCAAATTAAATTTCTCTGCAATTTCTTGTTGCAATCTGCTAGAATCTGGAGTTTGGGATAGAGTCGTCATAGCCACCTCAGTGAATACCTTGGCTTCTGTGGCCCGCCTAGCAACTTCTTTAGCAAGCATGGTTTTGCCAATACCACCCATGCCACACACTCCAATCTTGGAAACCTCAGGATCTTGTAGTGCCTTCATAATTTCCTCCAAGATCATCTTTCGGGATTCAAAGTGCTCGTAGTCACCTCTAGTTGCAATGCTACCATGCAGAGCAGGACGAAAAGAAATGTTATTGAATTCCGCTGCTAGAATTTGACGTGTGAGGTCCGCTACCATCTGCCTTGCCTCCCTGCTCAGCCGATGCCGAGACGCTAAATTTGGAATATGCAGATTGCAACAGCTCATATTTGCACGATCTCGGGCATTGTTCAGAAAATCCTCGACCCTCTGGGAGATGCCTCCTGCATCGCTTAGCCAGCTTTGAACTTCTTCATGAATCTCTTCGCCATTTCTTTCAGCCTCGTTTACCCGACCTTGTATGTTTTGCCTTGCATCGTTGAGTTCTTGAATTCGAGCTCGAAGATTATTCACATTGCTTGTGTAGTGACATAGCCGGCGAGCTGACGCAACAGTATACTCGGCTAGTTTGGCCACGATTGCAGTAGCAACCCCGATAACAAAGTCCATTTTTATGCTTGTTCTAATTTACTAATTTCTTACTCTTATGCTTCTCACTGTTTTTTTTTAATATTTTCTTTTTATTAGAACTCCTTTTTTTTGAATTTTTAAAACTCACTTAAAGAAAAATGAATAAAAAGCAAGACTAGGTAAAAGCAAGAAACAAATCAATAAATAAAATAAGCACAAGAAGATTTACTTATTTGGAACACTAAAATAACATAACAGGAAACTAAAAGAAAATTAGACAACAACGGAGCAGATTATCATAAGAACATGATGAAGGAAGAGCGTACCGGATCTTTTTACAAATTCGAACAGAGTCACTTAATGCAGAACAGAGATTTTTTTTTTTTCGTTTCTTAAAAAAAAAAAAAAATTGAGAGTAAGAAACAGAAAAGACGTTGACAACTAAGGATTAACAAAGTGAAAAATCAGTAAGCCCTCAAATGACGCAGGATTCTAATCTGTCTCTTTTTTTCTTTTTTTTCTTTTTTTAATATTTGAGAACTGTAATTGTGGAGAACCGAACGAAGACGCTGCAAGGAAAACAAACAATGGAAAAAACTGCAAGGAAAAACAAAACAGAACGTGGAAACTCAGATGAAGTTGTAGAATTTGCTCTTCTTTTTCTTCCTTCAAGGGAATTTTTTGACTGAGAACTATAAAGAGTAGAAGAGAAAGAGAACGCTCAAAAAAACACAAAGAAAGGAATTCAAGGACTCGGAAACGAGGAAACGAAGTTGCGAAACTGTGTTTGCAAAATCAAAGGAAGTAGAGAACGTTACTTGATATGCGTGTAAATTAAGGTTTGGAGGATTGAATGCGAATATAAGAAAAGGTTTGGAGGACTTCTTGTGTAATTTAAAGAGCTGATTGAAGTGATGCTATCCGTGTTCAAAAGAAAGTAGAAAGCTTTAGAAGACAATGCATGTGGAAGAAAAAGAAAGAAGAAAAGAAAAAGATGAGAGAAGAGAGCGAGAAAAAGTTGAGTTGTTACGAGGAAAGTGAAAGAAGAAAGGAAAGACGGAGAGATGCATACAAGAGGAGAGAGAAATTTTATAGTGTGTTTGGTTAGTAATGAAAATTATTAATAGAAATTGTTTTTATTTTAACATATAAAAATTTTATATTATAGTAATTTTTTTTATAGTAATATATGAAAGTTTTATAATATTTATAATTGGGTTTGTGGTTCTCACAACTCTTAACCAAACATCTCTGAGTGACTTTCTCTTTAATTCTCTAGACAGAGAATAAGATTGAAAAATAGTACAAAAAATTTTTTTGGTCGCTTTGATGAATTTTCTACACTTTGGGTTTGTTCCCAAAATCGCAATGATTTGAGCATTTGGAATCATACTAAGCCGTGGCGTGGCAGAAATATTTTTTTTTTCTATGGCTATAGTTCTAAGCAAATATTTATTTTTGAATAAATAGTCTTAAAAGCTTGTAAATTTTTAATATTATGACAATTTAATCTTTAAATTATTTAATAAGCTAAAATAATTTTAATTTTTTAATATTATGATAATATAGTCTTTAAATTAACTTAATAGATTAAAATAATAATAAACGACACCATAACACTATAATGACATAATGTTGCAGTGTAGTTGGTCTGGCAAGATAACTGGTAGGACAGAAACCAGGGTTTTGTTGCAAATAGCAACATTAACATCTTCGCTTTTACCCAACCCCCTTCTCATTTGTTTGCATTTTAATTGAAGTTCAACAGTCAAAAAGCTGCTTAGCATGATTGCTGCAACTCTTTTTAGGGGTGCTTTTGTAAAGCATTGGTCATGGCCCCAATTCCTCGGTGTACACAGCTAGTTCAGTTCTTAAACAAAAGAAAAAAAAAAAAAAAAGTCATGTGACATAGCTGTTTGTCATTGTTTGAAAATGCATTGCAATTACCAATACATTTTTTGCCCGGTTTGTGTCTACCTAACTAACAAACCATAAAGATTATTGCAAATAGCTCACACAGGTTGTATTAGGTTATGAACTAAAATTGTATTTATTATGTTTCTTTCAGGCTAATGCTTCGGGCCCTGATAATTTAATTATGGATCGGAGCTGGCTCTAATTTTCTAGCATCGTCAGCCTCCTCAAGTCCAATCCAGATTCATGTAACGGATATTTTAACTGATTTTTTTTTAAAAAAAAAATTAGCTGGCACTTTGTCCACTTTATTGAAACTCTTCTTTCTTTAGATTTTGAGCCTGTTTTGCAATGGCTTTTTTAAGCTATTTTTTGACTTGCGCTTAAAAAATTGTTATATTCTTTCTTTTGTCGGAGTTAACAAATTTAGTAGAGTTACTAGTTCTCAACACTAGCAATGTTTTCTTTTCTTTTTTTTTTCTTTTTTTTTATTTATACAGGATAGGATTGAATCTGCAATGTCCTTCCATTTCACCAAAAAAAAAAAAAAAACATAAAAAAAACTGTGGAAATACAAAAATTAAATGAAATGGCCATTTATGGATACGCATTAACCAACGAGACAATTGTTGTCGGGCACAGGCAGAATTGTAAAAAGACCCAATAGATTAATCTGCAAGATGATAACTACATATGAGAGAAAAATATTCCACCAAAACATAACAGAGAAAAATGTATAGAGCACGAAAGAGAACGAAAATTTTCAAGGAATCCGAGAATTGGCTTTTTGTCACCTGGCTGTCTCTTTCCGCAGCATGATATTTGATATACGCTATGTTCTTTCGTTACTCTGAAACATTTGGAATCTTATGGGGAAAAAAAAAGTTATTAATACTATTGGCTTTTAAATTTTAGGTCTTTTTGTTTTTGTTTTGTCATCTAAGTTTTAAAAATCATCCTTTTACTTTTTAAACTTTTAAATCTCCTCACTTTATCCTTGAACTTTAAAAATCGTCACTTTGCTACCCAAACTTTAAAAGCTCCTCACTTTACCCCCTGAACCTTTGTTTTTTAGTTTAAATAGACAGAATTAAACCTATGTGATTCGCACATAGGTCACCTATAACGACAAATTAAAAATAATATTTTATCACTCTCAAGTGAGTTTTATTCTGGTTATTTGAATAGAAAATCGAAGGTTGAGGGGCAAAGTGAAGGTTTTAAAAATTTATGAGACAAAGTAGTGTTTTTAAAAGTTTAAGGGGTAAAGTGAGAAAATTTCAAAGTTCAGGGGGTAAAATAATGCTTTGTAAAGTTCAAAAAGCAAAGTAAAGGATACGCTAAAGTTTAAAAGTCATTAGTTTTAATAATACTAAAAAAAAAAAAAAAACCATTAAGCTATCTTTGGTTTGATGGAATAACCATTGCAATAGACTATTAATACTTAAAATTCTTCAATCTTACATTTGGTTGGATAAAAAGTGGTAAGAATAATCATTCTAATAAAATTACAATCCTACCAAAATGGCTAAATAACAATTATAAAAATGAACCAGTTGACAATGGTCATTGCGTTCCAGAAGCGATATATTAATTAAATTTTTTTCCCGTAAGTTATCCCTCTCAATAATCTAAATTTTAATTTAGTTATCATGTTCACTATATCACGGTCACTATGCCAATATATATTTATATTCTTCCACTAACCCTACTCTAGCCGAATAAGTGAAATAAGAAAAAACATTATTGACATAGCTATTTTTTCACTTTAATGGTTGGTTAGATTTGTTTTTGTTGTCATTGCATTATTCACTATTTATCTGTAAAGAGCAAGAAGCTTCATGTTGGCATTGTCGGCTTCTATATGGGTTTTTTTTTTTTTTTTTTGAATGAGATCTCTATATTGTAGTTTTTGTTATTTATGTGATCACCCAAAAACGCTTGCTCCCATCGTCGTTTGGATGGATGCATTAAAGACTAGAGGTCTAGTACAGAATAAAGGTTTTGGTGCGATCAGGATGATCTTATTGATCATGCTTTTGCATAATTTGTCTTGCCATTGCCGAAGTTGCATATCAAAGTCCGCCATCAGAGTTGGTTTTTGATGTTGCAGTTGTTCTTGTTATTATTGTTGTTGTTGACGACGAGAGTGCCAGAGAGGAGGTTGTCGGAGAGAGAGGAGGTTGCCGAAAAAGGAGGAGGTTACCGGAGAGGGAAGAGGTTGCTAAAGAAGGAGAACAAAATTACCCACATTTTTGTTTGTTTTAATTTTTTGAATTTTTGATCAAATCTAGCATAGGAGGGTCTACTAAATTATTGAATGTCCGCTGTTCAATTTTTTTTATTTCAATCCTGTGGTTGTTAATATCCTTATCCACAGGTACAGAATTTTGGCTTTCTCTACCATAGACCTCCCCTATTTTCTGACAACCCTCGCGATGTAATAGCAGTGGCAAATATCTGACAAGGAAAGGAAGAGGAAAACAGAGGTGGGTAAGCTAGCTTTAAAATTGTTGATAATCAGACTAGTTTTGTAGATATATGATGCAATCACTTAACCATATATGTCGGCCACAGAATTATGTTCAATATTTGGAGTACTCGTCCTTTTTTCCTCAGTACCACTAATGCACATGAGTCAATTTCTATGACGATCTACTTGATTTTTAGATCGCCAAGTACAAGTTAAGCCTTAGTTGTGAGTTTTATTATAAGTCGGGTTTTCAAGGGTGAGAACTGCTTGTTTATGGTTGTAACAAGTGGTCTCAAAGATAACACCCATGAGAATTTTCATTAAATGAATAAAAAAAGAAAAAAAAATACATATCTAAACGTGTTTGTTCTTGTCAAATTTAAAAAAAGTTAATATCACATTACCACTAATACTTTATGTTTTAGTTGTGTCACAATTAAATATATGTGCGGTAAATTTTAAGAGATGATACTTACTTGAGAATGACACCAATTGCAATTGAGGTGACCTAGTAGGTTTGTTGTCTGATAAAAGGCCTAATCGCCGAAAGGCCTATAACAAGTTGGCTCCCTTTTCTTATAATTAAGTTGGCGTTAAGGGTTTATATTGTTATGAAAACTAAAAAAATGCAAGACTAAAATTATAAAACTAAAAGAATTTTAGAGAGAATTATTAGGAAGAGAAAATAAAGAGAGAATCTCTTGTTTTTTATAAAAGAGAAGTGTGTTATGAATAAGTGAGGGAGGGGTATTTATAGGAAAATTTACAACACTATTTATTTGTGCTATTTACTTATGACAACGTTGCTTACATCATCAATTATTACTATTTACCTAGAATCTTTATTTTTAACAAAGTCTATTAGTGGACAACCATCATTTTTTAATAAGTTTCTAATATATCCTTCTTGAACAAGTTTATAACACTCCCTCTTGGGTGCCCACCATTTATGATGGCTCATTTAAAACCTTTGCTAAGAAAAACTCAATGGGATAAAAACTATAACAAAGGGAAAAAGAGTACATCATTCTTGTATAAGTACTCCACGCTGCCTTGTTAAAAACGTTAATGGTAAACCCTATGGAACAAAACATAGCAAAGGAAAAAGAGTACAGCTGATGTACACTCTCTCTCAAGTTGATATTAGTTGTTCTTTACAAACCTCTCAAATGACGCATCCTAATATTGTATACATGTCGTCTAAAAGTTGATATGGGAAGTATCTTTGTGAAGAGATCTACAACGTTGTCACTTGAACAAATGTATTGAGCATTCATATTCTTATTCTTTTCAAGCTCTTGGGTAAATGAAAAGAATTTTGGGGGTGTGTATTTTGTTCTATCGCTCTTGATATATCCTTTCTTTATCTGAGTGACACATGCACTGTTGTCTTCAAAGAATACTGTTGGATCATTATTGAGTGTAATCCATAGGTGGCTTGGATATGTTGAGTCATAGACCTCAACCATTAACATTCTTGAATCACTTCATGGAGTGCAAAAACTTCAACATGATTTGATAAAGTAGCAACTAGTGTTTGCTTTTGTGAACGCCAAGAAGTCGCAGCACCTCCACTTGTTAATACATATCTAGTCTGAAATCTAGCTTTATGTAAATCTAACAAATAACCTGCATCTGTATAATCAATTGGTCCTTCTTTTGATCCTTTAGGATAAAATAAACCTAGGTTCAGTGTTCCTTGAAGATAATGTAATATGTGCTCAATTCCATTCCAACGTCTCCTTGTAGGAGCTGAGCTAAATCTTGCTAATAAGTTAACAGCGAAAGCAATATCTAGTTTTGTGTAATTACCAAGATATGTTGGAGCTCCAATTGCACTTAGGTATAGTACTTTAGGACCTATAAAAGCACATAGGCATATAGGATTATTTTCATATCCTTTCTTTAATAAATATTTACCTAAATGATTATATCATATGCGTCTGAATTGCTTCAACCTATGCAATGATCTCTGTAACTTAATTATTTACGTTTCTTTGGGTTTTAAACTTGATGCTTTAGACATTTTAAATCCTTCAGGGATTTTTGTTATAAATATCACTATCAAGTGATCCGTACAAGTAAGCTATAACAACATCCATAAGATGAATTTTTAAATTTTTATAAATTGCTAGGCTAATCAGATATCTAAACGTAATTGCATCCATTACTAGAAAATATGTTTCTTCATAATCGATTCTAGGTCTTTGCAAAAAACTTTGTGCAACAAGTGAGCTTTGTACCTCACAATCTTGTTTTTCTCATTGCGCTTCTACACAAAAACCCATTTATATCCTACAGGTCTCACAGCTTCAGGTATAAGAACAATAGATCTAAAAACTTTATGCTTATTAAGCGAATTTAATTTAGCCTACATAATGTCTTTCCATTTAGCCCAAATGTGACTATTTTAACACTCAGTAATTGATCTTGGTTCAGGATCCTCACTTTCAATGACACATGTCACTGAGTAAGAAAATATTTCATTAATATCCTCCATTTTATTTCGATTCCACAATCCTCCTATATTTACATAATCAATAGAGATCTCATGATTTTTTAAACCTTTCAGGTTTTGGTCAGCATCAAGAGTCATTGATTTATCTCATATTATGTTTCTTATGGAATACATTCTTCCATATTGAGGTCATCATGCTTTTTAGCTCCTTTTCTTTTCTGAGGATTTTTATCTTTGGAGTTGATTAGCCTACCATGCTTCAAGCATGCCATAGACTCATGAGTGATTATATTTTCGATTTGTCCTTTTGGGTCTTTAATTCAAGCAGGAGCATTTGTAGTTGGTATATGTGATTTAATCACTCGTTTTGTATCTGTAAATGCATTTGGTATTTGATTTGCTATATTTTGTAATGCATAATCTTTTGCACTTCTAGCTTATACTGCTTTGTGTAGATGCAATAGAAATGATTCGTACCATGTAATCTCTTTCTCTAGTTGCTTCTTATCTTCCCCTAATATCTAGAAAACTGCCTCATTTAATTGGCAATTAGCAAAACGTGTCGTAAAAACATCTCTAGTTTGAGGCTCAAGATACTGATGATAAAAAGGGATTCATAGCCAACATATATGCCCAGTCTTCTCTAAGGATCCATCTTTGTGTGTTGGGGTAGAGCAATTAATACATATATTGCACAACCAAAAATCTTTAGATGGCAAAATTTTGTTCTTGACTAAATGCTAGTTGTAACGAGGAGTATTTATGACAAGCACTTAGCCTGATGCAAATTAATGTTAAAATGTATAAAATTGCATGACCCCATACAGAAATTGGAAGCCTTGTTCTAATTATTAATGGTCTAGTGATAAGGTAAAGGCGCTTAATTAATGATTCAGCCAAACCATTTTGTGTATGTACATGAGCAACATAATGCTCAACAATAATCCTAATTGACATACAATAATCATTAAGAGCTTGAGATGTAAATTCACCAGCGTTATCAAGGTTAACTTTCTTGATTGTATAATCAGAAAATTGTGCTTGTGGCCATATTATTTGAGCTAGAAATCTCACAAATTTTACATTGCGAGTTGATAATAAACAAACATGTGACCATCTATAAAAGGTATCTATTAATACTATAAAATATCTGAATGGTCTATACTGTGGGTGAATAGGCCTACATATGTCACCTTGAATATGTTCAAGAAACATTGATGATTCACTATTAATTTTATCTGGTGATGGTTTCAAAATCAGCTTTCTAAGAGAACCAACTACATATGAAGTTTTATCTGTTTGAAAGAACTTCTAGCCCTTCAATGGATGTTCATGTGAATTTTCAATAATTCTTTGTATCATTAATGAACCAGGATGACCTAATTGGTCATGCCATACATTTAATACTTAAGGATCTTCTTTAACTACCACATATGATTCAATCATATTTAAATACATGCAATGCAGTCCCAAGGAAAGCTTTGGTACTTTTTCTAATATGTACTTCTTTCTAGAAATCTCATTAGTAATGTATATATAATTTTTATTATTTTCAATCCCAGACTGAGTATCATATCCATGAATGTATATGTCATTAAAATTCAACAAATTCCTTTTGGATTTTGGAGAAAACAAAGCATCATTTGTGAAAAATTTTGTTCCATTTGGCAAAATGAAACTGACTAAATTTACTAGTTCCTTTAATCCAACCTGCAGGAATTGATATTGTATTTACAATTGACTTTGTTGGTTTTAGATCTGAGAAGTACTTTTTACTTTTAAAGATAATGTGCATTGTACCACTATTAGATATACAAATATCCCCAACATTATCTTTAAAATTTGCTCCTTCACTAGTATAATCCATATCAAACTTCACAAAAATAAACAATTTAATGAGAATAAAGTGTCAATCATAATATTTTACATAAGGCATTACATAATATATTAAAAACAAAACATACCTTATAAGAGCATTATTCAGTACAATAAACATAGTAATGGTATCTAGTTATTGCTAATATCTCCTTCGACAAAATCATTAGTAAAATCTGAAGCATCAAGGTATGTTGAATCATCTATAGGATCTAAATGTTTAATAAAATTTACTTCCTTTTATTTCCTTATTAGGGATGCTTTATAAAGCTTACATAGATGTCCTAGGGTTCAACAAACTTGAGATTAATGCCCTTTAATAGTACATCTATAGCTTGAATCTTTAGGATTCTTGGAAGAATTCTCACAAACATTTTTCCCATTATCATGTCTTCCCTCATTATGCTTCTTTTAGATTGTGTGGTTTTGTGTGGGGGTAAAAACTGTATTGAATGTGTCCTCGACCAAGGCCATAACTATGACCACATCCACGTCCATGGCCATAACCACGACCATAATTATGTTCTCATCCAAAATTTCATTACTTGCAGTTGTAATGACCAGCTTAGACAAACTGTTACTTCAAATATCATTTTCTTACTTTTAAATTTAATCTCAGAATTTAGGGTCATTTTTTTTTTCAAAAAGCTATGACAAAGACTGTTGTGACTGATTGTGAACATGTGTCATTTGGAGGGAATAGTTACAATATAATCTGAAATCATACTTTTAAATAAGTAACGTAACCATTGGTGAAATATTCATAGAGTTTGGAAATAAAGCCTCACATTATTTCTAAAAATACGAGGAAATATAAAGTTATTGTATTTATGCATAATAGCATAATATCATATATAACTATTTAAAACACATGTTAAAAACGTAGTAGCAGTGCCTGTTGGAAAAATAGCATGCAATGGAAATTTTAAATTTTTTTTATTAGAGTATTTTTCAAAACATAAGCTTAACATACTATATGCATAAATTAACCAGTTATTACTAACTTTGTATACTGAAGAGCTTTTGCAATCTGTAAAGAGAAGGGCGCTCTAGAAAAGTCTCAACCAATAAGTCTTCTTTGCTATTCTGTATCCACGATCGGAGTATGTGTGGGCACACCTTGTGCAGCTCATCCTTGGTGACTCTCCTTCAAACCAATTGAGAAATACCCAAAACCACTATTCGTGATTTGTGAACAATAGCTCTTCAAGGAAGTTTCAGAGACTCATAAAATAGAGTGCTCACTCTTGATCTCTCAACTGATCTAAATAACTATGAAGTTTCACTCCCTATTTATAGAGGTTGGACCCAAGGGTTAGTCCTTATCAGATAAGGCCTCAAAAATTTAAATCTAGATCAATATTTGATAAAATTGCATAAAAACACATGATCAAATTATCATTCGATTGATAGGCCAAACTGGCAGATCGACATACTGAACTTTCTCATCGACAGGCCAAACCTAAAGATCGGCTTGTCAAACTTACGATAAATGATCCCTATGAATATTTTGTTTTCCACCTGAGATTCTTTTGATGAAGCCTTAGTTTTAAGTCAAATAACCTAGTAAAGAAGTTATCTGATTAAAACAACCATATTTAGATAACTTCTGGGAAAATAAATATCTGGATAATTCAATAAGTTTATCTTGAGTTAATTTACTCAAAATTAATTCAATCGATAAATATACATAAATTATCTGATCCTATCGAATTTTAGCTAATCTAATAATTTAACATAAGTCACCAATTTATTAGAAAAGCACACCGTATCGTTATAGGATTTATTATGAGCCAACAAAAGGGACCTGATAGACTTATACAATTCAAGCTCCTGATAATTATAAAAGCCAATATCCTAAATAAATGTTTCATAATTATCAACTCTAACGCTACTTCACTAAAAGCTTAGAGCTACACTCTCAAACTATATAAAATTACGAAGCCCAAATAGCTAAGTATCCATAACATATTATAATATATTGTATCCCCATAGGATATCCATAATGAACTTAAGGATAAATTCTGTCCTACCTTCCCGATTATTTTTCTCTTACGTTTCATTATCTCACTATTGAAAAACTTACCATCTAAAGACAGTAAACCATTCGGTTACACTTATATATCCAAATGGTTGAACGCACCAGTCTTCCAATTATAGGATAACGCATGTAAGAGGATATCATTGACTCCAAAAGAGAAGCTATAAATTTCATATCTATGAATAACAAGTCTACACTATCAGGAGTCATGTCTCTAACATACCGGTATTCGTACCATCATAAACTGTAGATGTCACCCTTTGGTACTTCAAAAGACATAAGTCATGACAACAAGCCTACTATTCATCTCAAGATTAAGATAAAACACATATGATTGTCTAAAGGGAATTGATTTGCTGAGACAGAATTATTAATCAATTACACTTTATATCCCAATTCAATACATCGTCACTTATGACAATGCACCAATGTTTCTATTTGTGAAGTATACCTCCGATAGCCAAGACAAAAAATCTCCCGTTAAGGATATACACAACACAACAATCTTTGCATAAATAAAGCACCCAACTTTATTCCCTCTATTGCGAATCTTATAATTTAGACCATCACTTTTAGAATCATGTCTGTTGCATAATCTGTCCATCATATGCCTGATTCTAAAAGCTTAGACTAACATTCTTAGACTTTTGTTTGCTTAACATATATTCAACAAATATGAATGTAAAGAGGACAATCAATTTGGTATATAAATAATAAATAAGCTCTTTATTGATAAAAATATCTTCAAAAACATATTACATTTTTACTCCTTAGAGCATACACATTTAACAATCTCCCACTTGCACTAAGTGAGTAAATATGACAAATCATGCATCCCTATAGCTTCCACATGCCTCTTGAAAACTCTCGTTGTTTGTGTCTTCATGAGTGAATTAGCTAAATTGTCCTTCAATGCGATTTTGCATACAGCAACATGCTCGTCCTCTACGAAGTCCTTTATTACATGATACTTTTGATCAATATGCATACTCTTCTTGTGAAATTTTGGTTCCTTAGCATTAGGTATTGCTACAACATTATCACAATATAACGATACTGCCTTATCCATACCAGGAACTACCTTAAGATCCCTAAGAAACTTATAGAGCCACACTACTTTTTTAGAAGCATCACTAGCTGCCACATACTCAACCTCCATCGTTGAATCTAAAGTGCAATCTTGCCTTACACTTCTCTAAACAATGGCACCGCTGCCCAGAGTTAACATGAAACCCGAAGTCGATCTTCTTGAATCCAAATAGGATTGGAATTCTGAGTTAGTGTATCCTAGAGGTGTTAAATCCTCACCCGAATACACTAGCATATACCCTTAAGTCCTTCTCAGGTACTTGAAAATATGCTTGACCGCAACCCAGTGTTTTGATCCTGGATCTGACTAAAATCGACTTGCAATCCTGACCACATAACTAAATCTGGTCATGTGCATAGCATGGCATACATGAGACTACCCATTGCCAAAGCATAAGGCACGTTCTTCATGTATTCTCTTTCTTCATCAGACTTAGGAGTGTCTTTCTTAAAAAGAGTAATTCTAGACCTAGATTGTTGCCCACCTTTCTTGGAACTCTACATTGCAAACCTTTTGAGAATTTTATCTATGTAGCCCATTTGGGACTACATTATCATTATGTTCTTCCTATCCAAAAAGATCTGGATACCGAGAACAAAATTATCTTCACCTAAGTCTTTCACGTCAAACTGCTTGGTCAACCAAATTTGACCGATAACAATGCCCCAATATCATTGCCAATTAGTAAAATGTCATCTATATAAAGCAATAGAAAAACCACCTTTCTATCCTAAATATGTTTGTAAACACATGGTTTGTCCATATTTTGTGTGAATCTATACGTCTTGATCACCTGATCAAATCTTATATTCCAAGAAGAAAAAGCCTACTTAAGTCTATAAATTGACTTTACCAGCTTACAAACGTTACCCTCCTAACCCTTCACCTTGAACCAGTTTGGTTGTACCATATATATTGACTCATCAAGATAGCCATTTAGAAAAGCCGTCTTGACATTTATCTGTTAGATATTGTAGTCGAGAGTGATAGCGATAGACAAAAGAATGCGGATGGATTTAAGCATGGCTATAGGCAAAAAGGTTTTCTCGTAATCAATTCCTTCCTCTTGTGTGTATCCCTTAGCTACTAGTCTACCTTAGAGCTTTCGAATTTCCCATCCACTCCTCTCTTTCTCTTATAAATCCACTTAAACCCTATAGGTTTTACCTCTTCGGAAAGATCCACAAGTTCCCAAACATGATTAGTCTCTACAAACTTCATCTCTATGTTCACGGCCTCTGTCTAGAGTTTCAAATCAACATCCTCCATTGCCTCTTTGTAAGTGTAAGGATCCCTATCATGTTAATTTAGTTCAGCCAAGAATGCCTCACCATTAAACATATACCTCTCGGGTTCACACCCGACCCTCCCACGACGCCAAAGCCCCTTAGGTTATTGTTCGGTTAGTTTTTCAACACTGATTGGAACGTTTTCATTCAGAACCCTTGGAGTGACTAAATCACTCCCAACTCCTCAAGCACCACTTTGCTTTAAGGCTTAAAGTCGTCTATGTAACTTTCTTTGAGGAATGTTGCATTAGTTGAAACTACGACCTTATTTTACTTTAGGTTATAAAAATAACCTCCTTTAGTCCCTTTTGGATATCCTATAAATAGACAAACTTCTGAACGTGCTTTCAACTTATTCGCTTCCTTAAACAAGACATGAGCCGGACATCCCCATATGCAAATATTATTTAAGGATGTCATTTTCCCCATCCATAAGTCGTGAGGAGTTTTATGAAGTGATTTTAAAGGCATATTTTTCAAAAGATAACATACAGTTTATAGTACATATCCCTAAAAGGATAAAGGCAATGATGAATAATTCATCATGGACCTAACTATGTCTAACAAAGTCCCATTCCTTCTCTCAACCACACCATTCTACTACAGGGTGCCTGATGCAGTCAAATGGAATAAAATCCCATTCTTCAATAAGTGTTCCAAGAACTCATCAGAAAAGTATTCTCCACAACCAGATCAAAGTACCTTTATGGGTCTACCCTATTGCTTTTCCATTGCAGCCCAAAACTCCTTGAACTTGTCATAAGTTTCGCTTCTATGGTGCATTAGGTATGCATACCCATACCTTGAGTAATTATCAATAAAAGTGACGAAATACTCATACCTTCCTCATGCCTAGATGTTCATAGGCCTATAAATATCGCTATGCATAAGTTCTAGAACTCTTTAGCCCTCTTGCACTTAGACCCAAATGGTCTTTTGGTCATTTTACCCTCCAAACAAGATTCACATTATGATATAGATTCCACCTCTAAGTGACTTACAGGTCTATCCCTTACCAATCTTTGAATCCTATACAGGTTAATATGGCCAAGTTGCAAATGCCAAAGATAAGTCTTATTAGAGTGAGAATGTTTAAGTTTTTTAGAGTTATTATCATTAACCTCAGTATTAAGTAGTAAGTCCATCTTAGATTTGATAAAATATAGATTGTTTTGCATCCATCCATCACAGATAAAGGATTTATTTTTACGAATCACCACTTTATTATTAAAAGAAACTACATAAGAGTCTTTAAAGGATTTATTATGAGGTAGCAAAGGGAACCTGATGGACCTAGTTCAAACTCCTGATAATTATAAAACCCAATATCCCATATATATGTTTCATAATTGTTAACTCTAATGTTACTCCTCTAAAAGCTTAGAACTGTACTTTCACACTATATAAAATTACAAAACCTGAATTGTTAAGTGTCCATGACATATCATAATGTATTGTATCCCCATAGGATATTTATAATCAGCTTAAGGATAAATTTTGTCTTACCTTCCCGATTGTTTTTCTCTTACATTCTATTATCTCACCACTAGAAAACTTACCATCAAAAAACAGTATACCATTTGGTTACACCTATGTATTTAAATAGTTGAGCACTTCAGTCTTTTAAATACAGGATAACACATATAAGAGGATATCATCGACTCCTAAAGAGTAGTTATGGATTCTATATCTATGAATAACAAGTCTACGCTCTCAAGAGTCGTGTCTCCAATATACCAATATGCGTAGCATCATAAATTATGGATGTCACCTTTTAGTACATCAAAAGACATAAGTCAAGACAACGGGCCCACTTTTCATCTCAAGATTAAAATACAACACATTTAATTGTCTAAAGTGAATTGATTTGTTAAGACAGAATTACTAATTCAAATCAATTACACTTTATGTCCTAATCCAAAACATCATCACTTATGACAATACACCAATGTTACTATTTATGGAGTCCACCTTCAATGGCCAAGACCAACTATCTCCCATTAGGGATATAGACAACATAATAATTTTTGCATGAATAAAGCGTCCAACTTTATTCTCTCGATTATGGATCTTATGATTTAGACTGTCACCTTTAGAATGATGTCTCCTGCATAATCTGTCCATAATACACCTGATTCTAAAAAGCTTAAACTAATAGTTTCAGACTTTTATTTACTTAACATACATTCAACAAATATGAACGAAAAGAGGACAATTAATTTGGTATATGAATAATGAATAAACTCGTTATTGATAAAAATATCTCAAAAAACATATTATATTTTTACTCTTTACGGCATACACGTCTAACAGTGCCATCCCGTTTCTTTATAAGCATCGACAATTCCTGCTCTCCACCTATCCAACTCTAATTCTGGAGTGCCTTACCTTTGCCTAAAACCACTATGTGAGCTAAAGCTAAGTAAGCACAGCGAGTAGCCCCACGACCAATCATACATCTGAAGACACGTCACATACAATGGTTAAATTAGGCAGTTTTATTATTATAATCTATTTGGTGTCTTGTTCTTTCAATCTTTGATACATGTAATCATATTTCAACATCTTTGACTATTTCTAGTTTAGGGCCCTCGTGTATGTACCTGGTGTTGAGCCACAAAGTTATCAGGGGTTGTGACCCAGCCTGATAAGGTCTTGGCAAAGATTGAAATATGTCCACCTTGGTAGACCTCCCTTGGGAGAGTTGTCCCCTTGGAGACTAGTACGACACATTAATATTTCTTTTGCTTTCTTTAAATTAGGTGACCATGCAAGCAGTATTGCTGTTTATAGATAATCATTTGATTGTCACCTAATTGTTTTCTCTGTCTATCGTTATCTCTAAAACATCATACGGGGTTATATATTCCCCCTATATAACATGTTCATAGCATAACATGACATATACATATAAGACAGACATGGCATATCATGGCATATGTATGGCATATATCATCATGTCATAATCTCAACATATCATCACGTCATTGATTTGCACACAACTGAGCACATCATCCTAGGTATACAGCTAGACGCTATTTCATGTTGTAGGTGGGGTTGTAATTACTTGGGACATGACATGTAGTTCCTAGCTCAACTCAAGTAACTGGACAAAAGTCTACTAGAGAATGTATGGACCTTGGCGTCAAAACCTTTCTTGGTATCGATTCCTATGTGTTTGAGATCTATGGCCATATCTAACAAATTCCCATGTAAACCCTTTATGTTTTTAGAGCCACATTTTTATGAAATTATTTCTTTGATTTTAGTTCATTTTAAAAACATAATATCATAGTAGCACCTTACTAAATTAGTGACATAAAAGATTACAGTTAAAGAAAGAAACATGCTTTACATCATTAAGTATCTCTTAAAATTTTAACTTCTATATTATGATTTAATCTTCTTATTAAACATTTTAGTCATAAAATACTTATAATACTCTATAACAATATTTCTGATTAAGTAAAGCTTATACAAATTTTATCTTAATTTATAAAAGCCTTTGAAAATAATTTAAACTTCAATTTACATAATTCTTGATTTTTTTTTCCTTCTTAATTCCATTTAAATACATCAAAAGTACTCATAAAAATTATGAAAAACTTGATAATAATATTCTTATATTATTTTATAGTTTTTAGCATTATTTTAGGTGATTTTTGGGCATTAAAAATCACATTTTTATTTATTTAAGTTAAAAACCAGATTTTACCATTACAATATTATTATTTTTGCTGACTAGGATTAATTCAGTTGACAGGTATCAGGGTCGATCAACGGATCCCGAGTTAGCAGCTGCAGAATTAGCTACAACAAGTTGAGAGTTGGGCAAAATTTTGCCCAACTTCCATTTTTTTGTTTTCAAGCTTAAACCTTCAATTCAACCACATAAAACACTTACTCTAGGATCATGTAACATGTTCCAATTTGAATTTTATAAATTGATCAAGTGGTTTAATAGATTTTCAATTGCTCACAAACTGTTTGATAAAATGCCATCCAAATTTTTATTGTGAATTCAACCTCTAAATCCAAAAATACTCAATCTTGGCTCATGAACTTGACAAACATCATCGACTTATCATGAAAAACATGTTCAAAGCAAGAAATCTCATTGAAACTAATGGATTATGCAAAAAATATCCAAGTTTGAATGGTTATCTCTAATTTTTTTTATTTTATTTTTGAGCTTAGTTGCTAGTCTTTGGCTTTTAAATCGCCAAAACTAATTGGTTTTAATCATCTAAAACCTCACACAGATCATATATTACATGGAGAGCATGAGGGACATGAGTTTTACCTCGAATCCTTGGAGAAATGGGATTTGGTACCCTTGGTTCCAAGCTTGACAATGGTTGTGCTTGAAATTTTTTTTGGTTTGATGGCCAAATCTTTGAAATAGGCTAGGAAACTTTGAGAGTAGGTTAGCAATATGTTTTTAGAGGTAAATAACATTTTTTTGTTGCTTGAGTTGGGAAAGAAACTAATGGAACTCGGATTTGGGGTCGTGGGAGCTATTTATAGCCAAAACATTGCTAAATGGTGAAGTACACCATCATTTTCTGATTTGGCATGCTTAAAGGCCAAAATATCAATTAGAATCTCATCATGGGGGTCTAAGGAGGCTATAGGGTAGGTGGCTAAGGGCTGAGAAGCTTTGTGATTGGTTGTGGAGTGGTGGCAAGCCACCATGGGAGGAGGTGGTTTTGGCCAAAGAGGGGTGTTCTTCCCAAATTCATGGAATCTCAAGATGGCAAACTAGGTTTAGGCCCTAGGTTAGTTAGTTATAGGGTTGTTATGTCCCTCTAGGGGTGGTAGCTGTTGTGGGCACCGAAATATGCAAGTTAGGCTCGGATGGTGCAAGCTGGGCCCAAGTTTCTGGCAAGTTTTCAAACAATCTTGTGGCTGGATTTTCGATGCCTTATGGGCTAAATTTGAGGAAGGTTTCTTTAGCAAAGTTGTAGTGAGATATGAGAAGAATATCTCTGTGCAATTTCAGAGAATTTGGAGTTCATTTGTTATAGTTTTTGAAGACCTAAAGTTGACTACTTGAAACTATTTCTATACTTGGAAAAATTTGGCTGTCTTAGAAAATTTTCTTGAAACTTTGAGCTTAATTTTGAGAACCTTATGGGCTGAATTGGATTTTGTTTTCTCATGAAAAATGTATAGGGATATGAGGAGAATATGTCAGTCTAATTTCAATTCATGTCATGCTCATTTGCTACTGTTTTCGAAGGGCAATAATAGGTTACTTGAAACTAGTGTTACACTTAGAAAAATTTACCAAGTGTTGGGAAATTTTGGTTTTAAAACACTTTTGCTTTTCAAGGTTGAAACTCATGTCTCCAACATGTTTAATGACTTGTTTCTAGACTTGATCTAGGTTGGGAGCTCGGAATGAGTTTAGGGTACAAAATGACCATTTTGCTCCTCATGTATCGATTTCTCAATCTCCTATTTTTGAGCTTCTATTTTCTAAACTTATCACTCGTTCTACATTCCTTATATGATTTCTCATCATAGAAGGCATTTCAAGGTCCATACTTCAAAACAATCACTCGAGGATAAAATGATAATTTTGCCCCTAGTTGACTATTAATCTGCTTTCTTTTCCGAAATACATTTTTTAGTTTCGGTCTCCCTTTCTAATGTTATTTCTTATCTAAATACATCTTTTTCCCATGTTTTGGGTTGGAAATAAGACCCAGAGCAAAAATGACCCGTTTGCCCCAACTACGATTGAAACTATTTGGCTAGGGTTTCTAACCTTGGTGAGTTTAATATTAACCTTGGGGGTCCTAATAACTTTTGTGCTCGATGTGGCAGTAACATAATCATATTATTAAATTTCATAAACATTGTAATATCATACGTTTGATAACATTCACGTTGAAAAATATTCTTTCTCATGACATGCCATATTAGGGTTTTAACCCTTATTTCATTACATTAACATTTTACATGTTGAGATTATTCATAATTACATAGGATTAATTATGACACGTCACTAGAAATTTCCAGACCTCACAATCCTAGCCCCTTAAATAATTTTTGTCCTCAAAAATTAGAATAGGTCTGGATAATTTTTCTGCATTTCATCTTCTTGTTTCTAGGTAGCTTCCTTAACATTTTGACTTTGCCATAGAACCTTTACTAAGGGTATGACCTTGTTACGTAAAATCTTCTCTTCTCATGGTAAAATTTGTATAGGTTTTTCCTTGTAAGTAAAGTCCTCTTTGATCTCAATCGACTCATGATGTAGAACATGTGATGGGTCGGAAACATACTCTCGTAGCATAGATACATGGAAGACATTATGAACGGCAGATAGTTCTGGAGGTAGAGCTAGTCATAGGCCAGTTTTCTAATACATCCAACAATCTCAAACAGGCCTATATACTTAGGACTTAACTTGCCTCTCTTCCCAAATCTCATAACTCCTTCCATTGGTGTAACTTTCTGAAATACAGAGTTGCAAACTTTGAATTCAAGAGGTCTCTGGCATTTGTCAGCATAGCTTTTCTGACAACTTTGTGCTCTCTCAATGCGCTGTCAGATTTTTTGTATGGCCTTAGTAGTTTCTTGCATGAAATTAGTTGTTTCTATTTGAGCTTCTTTCATGTCATACCAATGAACAGGAGATCTACACTTGCATCCATACAATGCTTCATGCGGAGGCATTCCTATAGTTGCCTAATAACTGTTATTATAGGCAAATTTGTTTAGTGGCAACTTCTTGTTCCAAGATTCTTGGAAATTCATAACATAGGCATGGAGCATATCTTCCAAAGTTTGGATTGTCCTTTTCGATTCTCCATCATTTTAAGGATGGAAGGCCATGCTGAATTTTAGCTTAGTCCTAAGGGAGTGTTGTACCTTTCTCTAGAAGGTTGACGTGAACCTGCTATCACAATCTAAAATGATGGATAGAGGTACACGAAGATACCGCACAACCTAATTTACATATAATTTAGCTAGCTTTTCCAGAGAATACGTAACCTTCGTTGGAATAAAATAGGCTAATTGGGTTAACAGATTGACAATTACCTAGATTGCGTCATAACCTTCAGATGTTTTGTACAATCCAAGAATAAAATCCATTGTGATGTGTTTGTTTCAAGACTTTTATCAGTTGTAATTCTCTGGCAGGTCGTTGATGTTTGGCTTTAATATTTTGACATGTTAAGCATTGTTGCACAAAATCAGCAACATCTTTCTTTATTCCACACCACCAATAGGTCTGTTTGAGTTCCTGATACATCTTAGTAGCATCAGGATGCATGGAATTTGGAGAGTTATATGCTTTAGACAGCAACGTTCTTTTGATGTTTTTGTCCTTTGGCGTGAAAATTCTACTCTTGATGTGTAAAATTCCATCCTTGGACATAGAGAAATTAGAATCATCTCCCTTTAATAGCTTGGTTTAGTATTCTTTCATCACAGGGTCTTTCTCCTGTGTAGTTCAAATGTCATCCAATATGAGGGGTTGAAGGGTTAGGTTGGCCAATTGTCCAACAATAATCTTGATTTCTTCTTTGTATATTTCGCTTTGAAGATGAAGCAATAGGGATTAGAGTGACTTAGGGGTGACTAAGGCCTTTGTACTGAGAGCATTAGTTACTTGGTTAGCCTTGCGAGGGTGGTATAAAATTTCATATTTGTAATCTTTCACCAATTCCAACCATCTTCTTTGTCTCACATTTAGATCCTTCTATGAAAACAAGAACTTCAAGCACTTGTGATCAGTGAAGATTTCACATTTAGCTTCATACAGGTGATGTCTCTACATTTTCAATGCAAAAACTATAGCAGCCAATTCTAGGTCATGAATAAGGTAATTCTGCTTGTGATTTTTCAATTGTCACGAGGCATAAGCTATTACCTTACCGTCTTGCATTAAGACTGCTTTGAGACCTATCTTGGAAGCGTTGCTATAAATGATGAATTTCCCTTCCTAAAAGGGAATAGCCAAGACTGGGGTGCTGGTCAATCTCTTCTTTAGTTCTTGGAAACTCTCTTGGCATTTTTGCATCCATTCATATTTTTGACCCTTCCTAGTTAGTGCAGTGAGGGGAGGTGCTAGTTTAGCAAATCCTTCAATAAAGCGTCGATAGTAACTGGCTAAATCAGGGAAACTTCTTATTTTTGTCACATTCTAAAGTGTTGGCTGATTATTCACTGCTTCAACTGTGGACTGGTCGACGACTATACCACCCTTCGAAACCACATGACCTAAGAAATAACAAGATAGAGCCAAAATTCACATTTTGAGAATTTAGCATACAGTTGATGATCTCTTAGGATCTGCAGGGTTATGCAAAGACAAGTTTTGTGGTCTTCAGGTGTTCTTGAATAAATCAGAATTTCATTATTGAATACCATGATGAATTGGTTAAGGTACTCTTGAAAGACATAATTCATAAGGTCCATGAAGGCTGCAGGTGCATTCGTGAGTCTAAAGGGCGTTACCAAAAATTCATAATGTCCATGATGAGTACAAAAAGCAGACTTTAAAATATCACTGTCTTTGATTTTTAGTTGGTGGTAATCAGACCGTTGGTCGCTCTTAAGAACACGGCTGCTCCATAGAGTTGATTGAACAGATCGTTGATACGAGGTAGGGGATACTTGTTCTTGATGGTAACTTTGTTGAGCTCATGGTGGTCAATGAATATTCTCACACTTCCATCCTTTTTTGAACAAAGAGAACTGGTACTCCCTCATATATAACTATCTAAAACATATCCGAAAAACGTAGTAGCAGTGCCCATCCCATTCCTTTGTAAGCATAGACGATCCCTACCCTCCACCAATCCAACTCTAATTCTCGAGTGCCTTACCTTTGCCTACAACATGAAAGCACTATGTGAGCTAAAGCTCAGTATGCACGACAAGTAGTCCCACGACAAATCATACATATCAAGACATGTCACATGCAACGGTTGAATTAGACAGTTTTAGTATTGTAATCTATTTGGTGTCTTGTTCTTTCAATCTTTGAGAAATATAATTATATTTCAACATCTTTGACTATTTCTAATTTAGGCCCCTCGTGTACGTACCTGGCACCGAGCCATTGAGTTACTAGGGGTTGCGGCCTAGCTTGATAAGGTCCTGGCAAAGATAGAAATATATCCACCTTGGTGGACCTCCCTTAGGAAAGTTGTCCCCTTGGAGACTAGTACGACACATTACTATTCTTTCGCTTTCTTTAAATCAGGTAACCATACAAGCAACATCGTTGTTTTTAGATAATCATTAGATTGTCACCTAATTTTTTTCTATGCCTGTCGTTATCTTTAAAACATCATATGGGGTTATATATTCCCCCTATATAATATGTTCATAGCATAACATGACATATACATATAAGACAAATGTAACATATCATGGCATATGTATACAATCATATCATCATGTCATAATCTCGACATATCATCTCATCATCGATTTTCACACAACTGAGCACATCATCCTAGGTGTACAACTAGATGTTGTTTCATGCTCTAGGTGGGGTTGTACTTATGTGGGATAGGACGTGCAGTTCTTAGCTCAATACAAGTAACTAGATAAAAGTCTACTGGAGAATGTATAGACCTCGGCATCGAAACCTTTCCTAGTATCGAGGCCTATGTGTTAAAGATCTATGGCCATATCTAAAAAAATTCCTATATAAACCCTTTATGTTTTCAGAGCCACATTTTAATTATGAAATTATTTCTTTGATTTTAGTTTATTTTAAAAACATAATATCATAGCAGCACCTTACTAAATTAGTAACATAAAAGATTTTATAATTAAAGAAAGAAACACGCTTTACCCCATTAAAGTATCTCTTAAAATCTTAACTTCTATATTATTATTTAATCTTCTTATTAAACTTTTTAGCTTGTGATAAAATAGTTATAATAATCTATAACAATATTTCTAATTTATTAAAGCTTATAGAAATTTTATCTTAATTTATAAAAGCCTTTGAAAATCATTTAAGCTTCAATTTACATAATTAAATCATGGATTGATTTTTTTTACCTTCTTACTTCCATTTAAATACATCAAAAGTACTCATAAAAATTGTGAAAAACTTGATAATAATATTCTTATATTATTTCATAATTTTTGGCATTATTTTAGGTGATTTTTGGGCATTCAAAATCACATTTATATTTATTTAATTTAAAAACTAGATTTTGTGATTAAAATATTATTATTTTTGCTGACTAGGATCAATTCGGTCGACCAATATGAGGGTCGATCGATCGACCCCGAGTCAATAGTTGCAACATCAAGTGCAGCAAGGTCGAGAGTTAGGCAAAATTTTGCCCAACTTTTATTTTTTTGTTTTAAAGCTTAAACCTTCAATTCAACCACATAAAACACTTACTCTAGGATCATGTAACATGTTCCAATTTGAATTTTATAAATTGATCAAGTGGTTTGATAGATTTTCAATTGCTCACAAACTATTTGATAAAATGCCATCTGAATTTTTGTTGTGAATTCAACCTCTAAATCCAAAAATACTTAATCTCAACTCATGAAACTTGACACACATCATCTACTTATCAAGAAAAACATGTTCAATGCAAGAAATCTCATTACTAATGGCTTATGCAAAAAGACCCATGTTTATGTGGTTGCCTCTAAATTTTCTAATTTTTGAGCTTGATTGCTAGTTTTTGACTCATATATCACCCAAACTAATTGGTTTTAATCATCTAAAACCTCATACAGATCATATACTACATGGCAAGCATGAGGGACATGAGTTTTATCTCGGATCCTTGGAGAAATGGGATCTGGTACCCTCAATTCCAATCTTGACAAGGGTTGTGCTTGAAATTTGGTTTGGTTTGATGCCCAAATCTTTGAAATAGGCTAGGAAACTTTAAGTGCATGTTAGAACCAAGTTTTAGAAGGTAAATAAAGTTTGTTTCCTGCTTAAGTTGGGAGAGAAAGTGATGGAACTCGGATTTGGGGTCATGGGAGCTATTTATAGCCAAAACATTGCTTAATGGTGAAGTACACCATCATTTTCTAATTTGACAAGCTTGAAGGACAAAATATTAGTTAGAATCTCATCATAGGGGCCTAAGGAGGCTATAGGATGGGTGGCTAGGGGTTGAGAAGTTTTGTGATTGGTTGGGGAGTGGTGGCAAGCCACCATGGGAGGTGGTTTTGGCCAATGAGGGACATTCTTGCCAAATTCATGGAATCGCATGATGGAAAACTAGGTTTAGGCCCTAGGCTAGTTAGTTATAGGGTTGTTATGTCCCCTTAGGGGTGGCAATAGTTGTGGGCATCGAAATGTGCAAGCTGGGCTCAAATGGTGCAAGTTGGGCCGAAGTTTCTGGCAAGTTTCTGAACGAATTTGTGGCCAGTTTTTTGATGCCTTATAGGCCAAATTTGAAGAAGGTTTCTTTAGTAAAGTTGTCGAAGGATATGAGAAGGATATCTTTGTGTAATTTTAGAAAATTTGGAGTTCGTTTGCTATTGTTTTCGAAGACCTAAAATTGACTACTTGAAATTGTTTTGATACCAAGAAAAATTTGGCTGTCTTATAAAATTTTCTTGAAACTTTGAGCTCAATTTTGAGAATTATGGGTAGAATTGGAGTTTGTTTTCTTTGTGAAAAATGTAGTGAGATATGAGGAGAATATGTCATTCCAATTTCAGCTTATGTCATTGTTGTTTGTTACTATTTTTGAAAGGCCAAAGTAGGTTACTTAAAACTAGTTTTACACTTCGAAAATTTTACTAGGTGTTGGGAAATTTTAGTTTTAAAGCACTTTTGCTATTCAAGGTTGAAACTCATGTCTCTAACATATTTAATGACTCGTTTCTAGGCTTGATCTAGGTCGGGAGCTTGTAATGAGCCTAGGGTGCAAAATGACCATTTTGCCCCTCATGTATCGATTTCTTAATCTCCCATTTTTGAGCTTCTAATTATCACTCGTTCTACATTCCTTGTATGATTTCTCATCATAGAGGACGTCATTTCAAGGTTTGTACTTCAAAACGATCACGCGAGGTTAAAATGACGGTTTTGCCTCTAGTTGACTATTGATTTAGTTTCTCTTCCAAAATATAATTTTAAGCTCCAATCTCCCTTTCTAATGTTATTTCTTATCTAAATACATCTTTTCTATGTTTTGTGCTAGAAACAAGACTTGGGGCAAAAATGACCCTTTTGCCCTTGGCTAGATTGGAGCTATTTGGCTAGAGTTTTTGACCTTGGTCAGTTTAATATTGACCTCGAAGGAACTAATAACTTATGTGCTTGGTGTGGCAATAACATAATCATATCATTAAATTTCATAAACACTGTAATATCATACATTTGATAACATTCACATTGTAACATATTCTTTCTCATGACATGCCATATTAGGGTTTTATTTCATTACATTAACATTTTACATGATGAGATTATTCGTAATTTCATAGGATTAATTAAGGCACGTTACTAGTAATTTTGGACCTCACAACAGCATTATTTTTGAAACCGATGATTTTTTGAAAATGTTGCTGAACTTGTAGGATGAGACCGATGATTTTTTTTTATCAAGTGCTCATTATTTTTCTCTACTACTAGAAGAGAAGAAATTACTTTTGAATATTTCTTAAAACCGCACAACCGATATTGCTGTTGTAAGGTTATGTGGGATGCATAAAATGTGGAGTAAGTCTTTTCCAACTTTTCCTCATTAATAATTTTCTACCTGCAAATCTTCAATTGTGAAACCATTTTGAATATAGCAGAGTTATAATCATTGACTTTTCTAAAGTCTTGGAATCGTAGAGCATTCTGTTCATCATGGGTTGTAGGAAGTATAACTTCCTTTTGATGATCGAATCTTTTTTTAAGATCCATCCATAATGCACTTGGATCTTTCACAGTGAGATATTTGCAACTTAAACCTTCATCAAGGTGTCTGTAAAGAAAAATCATCGCTTTTGCCTTATCTTACGATAATGTAGCATTGCCTTCTCTGATTGTCCCCCAGAGACCCATTGCCTCAAGATACATTTTTACATCAAGAATCCAAGGCATATAATTCTTTTTTGTAATATCCAATGCAATGAACTCAAGCTTTGTAAGGTTTGACATAGTAATAACTATAACAAAAATAATAATAATTAGAATTACAACTTTATTTATTTAAAACATAAATAGTACAAACATTACATGTCAAACATAATAACACTTAACAAAAGAGGAAAAATAAAGAATGTGATAAATGCAAAAAACAAATTAAATTCATAGGAGAATATTCTCCAATAATAAGAAGAATAACAAGCACCATGAAGAGAGTAATTATGATCATTAAAGAAAGGATTAATCATTTCATTAAAATTATAACTATAGGTGATTTCTAGTGAGAAGATAAAATATTGAGGAGGATGAGAAGTGATATGTGAGAGTTAAGAATTTACCAACTTATAGAACAAAAACTAGTGGTTATTTAGTTGTTTATTATTATTGGAATAGTATTATAGCCATTGGAATAGTATAAAGATGGTATTGTCCTTGATTGGTATTTTAAGAAAAATACAAAGTCATATATAGTAACAGTAACATATAAACAAATACATAAACAATAGTCAAGTGTAATAAAATTTAAGATAAACAACAAAGACTTAAATATATATATATATATGCGGGAATAATAATATGTATATGTTAGAACAACAACAAACTATCAATAGATAGGAGGCTTGGCCTTACATACTGAATATAAATATAAGCAGTTAATAGATAGGAGGCTCAGATTTCTATATTGAACATAAATAGACGCAAATAATAGATAGGAGGCTTAACTTTTCATATTGAACATAACTAGAAGCAATTAACAAGTAGGAGGCTTAGCCTTCCATAAATAAATAGAAGTAGAAATAATTAACAAATAGGAGGCATGATCATCCATACTGAAGAGAACTAATTTAATTAAATGATATACCTTTACTTTTACTTATTAAATGTGGAAAGTTGCGTAGAAACTAGAGCATTCTTGCATATAACGTATTATAAAAACTAAGAAATGCAAAACTAAAATTATGAAACTAAAAAAATTTTAGAGAGAATTCTTAGGGAAAGAGAAAGTAGTGAGAAAATCTCTTGTTTATTATAAAAGAGAGGTGTGTTATGAATAAATGAGGGAGGAGTATTTATAGGAAAATTTACAGTAGTGTTTGCTAGTACTATTTACTATGACATCATTGTTAAGATCCTTATTTTCACAAAGTTTATTGATAGACAATCATCTTTTTTTTTTTTTTTATAAGATTCTAACATATTCTTCATAAACAAGTTTATAAAGTCACATGCATTTTTTTTAATGATCAATTATTTTGTTGTCATAACTTATCACGGTTAATTTTATGCTATAGTGGTTAATATTATTTATGGACAAAATATAGTAATACGACAAAAGAATTCTTTTGGAAAGAACACTTGATGGGCCTAACATGTAAAAAAACGATAAATTATTGACATCTTGTTAAATATTTAACAGCAAAAATAGAGTAATAAAGTGGGAAGATGCCATCTGAATAATAATATGTAAAATCTTAAAATAAGGATCTAATTATTAAAAACTAAAAATTTTGGAGTTAATTACAAAAATTTTCGCTCAGCCCTTGTAACAGTATCTCCCTGACTTTAAAGAATGCATTAGCTGTAAAATACTATTTGACGATATCATATTTTTCCAAACCATTACCCACCAAAAGTTGTCGG
>CAMOHE010044163.1:0-31171 GCA_946598075.1 Artocarpus hirsutus
ATATCACTACTCCTAAAGAGGAGCTATGGATTCCATATCTATGAATAACAGGTCTACGTCATCAAGAGTCATGCCTCCAACGTACTGGCATGCATACCACTATTAAGATGTGGGTGTCACCCTTTGGCACATCAAAAGATACAAGCCAAGACAACGGGCCCACTAGTCATCTCAGGATTAAGATGCAATACAAATGATTGTCTAAAGTGAATTAATTTGCCAAGATAGAATTATTAATCCAAATCAATTCACTTTATGTCCCGATCCAACACATCATCACCTATGACAACGTGTCAATGTCTCTATTCACGGAGTCTGCCTCGATGGTCAAGACAAACCATCTCCCAATAGGGATATAGACAACATAATAATCTTTACATGAATAAAGCGTCCAACTTTATTCCCTCGATTGTAGATCTTATGATTTAGACCTTCACCTTAAGAATCGTGTCTTTTGCATAATCTGTCTATCATATGCCCAATTCTTAAAGGTTTAGACCGACAGTCTCAGACTATTGTTTGCTTATCATATATTCAACAAATATGAACATAAAGAGACCAAGATTTGGTGTATAAATAATAAATGAATTATTTATTGATAAAAATGTCTCCAAAAACTCATTACATTTTTACTCCTTAGGGCACACATGTCTAACAAGACTATATGCTTATGTATTCCAATAGAGATCTATCTCTTAACAGATACATAGATTTTGATTACAATTGGGTCGGGAAGATTAAAAGTCGATCTCAGGTTCTGTATTTACTCTTGGTTGTAGCCATTTTTTTGGATAAGTGTGAAAAAAAGTGTGTTTCTAACTCGACAATGGGGGCTAAGTATATGGTTACTTATGAAGCATCCATGGAAGCAATTTGGCTCCTCAAGCTCTTAATTGATATGAAAGTTGTTCTAGATATAGACAAGCTGATTAAAGTGTATTATTACAATAGTGGTGCAAGCGCTAATATCAATTAACCTAGAAACTATAAGCGTACAAAGCATATAAAGAGGAGGTATCATCCGACCCCAAGATAGCTGAAGAAGGTGACGTGACTATGATGAAGATAACTAATTATTATAACTAATTATTCAATTAAAGTATAGAATATTTAATTAAGCGTTACTAGTATTGGTCATTTTCATTGAGAATAGAACAGTCTTGTAAGAACTATTAAAGTAGTAAGTCATTGAATAGGTGCACTATGCATAATAACATTATGTTGGACTAAGGCATGATGTGATATGAACAACTCATAATTTCCATTAAATGTTGCAAGTTCTAATTACATTGACTGATGGTCATATATAAGATGATATTAGTCCTCATTTATTGCAAACTCTTGTCTATGGAATTATGTCTTTTAATTTACTTGGTACAGATTCGAGAATCTAATTCTATCTCTTGTATTATAGAGGCATGGTGAAATAAGTAGCCAAGAAAGCTAATATTACAAATAGAAGTAGATATATAATTCTCTTGAGTATTGATTTACTCAATTCATGATTAAGTTCATGAATTTATTATTCATTAGAGAATCAATGGCACTTAAAGATAAATATGTAATTAGAAAAGTTGATAGATTTTGCCTAGCTCCAATTATAAATTATTTATAAAGGACTAATTTATATGCAATGACTACATCCAAGGGACGACCCTTAAGCATGAGTAATCATATGTATAATTTCAAGAGTACAATTTAAAGTTTTTAATGAAGTAACATTTGAATTAGTAAAAGAGTAATATATTAATTAAAGAGTATAATTAATATATTGCTTTTATTGGACCTTGAAATTATGGGTCCATTAGTTATCGCCATCCTTGTAAACATTGTTTAAATAGGTAGAACTGTTGCTTTAATTAATTAATTTAGAATTTTGAAACTCCAAGTTAAATATCATTCAAATTAAATTAATTATGGCTAATATTATAATTACTAAATAATGAGATTATTCAATGATAAATAAGTAATAATTAATTTTGAAAGACACACAACGGGTGGGTCCCATTGTGTGTAGCGTACATTGCAACAAGGAAGGATTCCCTTATAGTCCAAGACTTGTTCTCCAAGTTTTCTTTCCTAGAAGTTTCTAATTTTAAAAAAATGTGACTTAATTCATAATTTGAAATTTAAATTTCGAAACAAATTAGACAAAGTAACAAGCAAAGTTTTTTTTTTTCTCTTTCTTTCCCCTCATTGGCGCCACACATAGATAGAGTATCTGTGTGTGTGGCGTGTAACACGGATAAGAAAAAGGAAACTTATTTCTTTCATTTCAATTAAATATATTTAAAATTAAAATAGAGGAAGCTTCTTGAATTAATTAAGTCTCTCATTCTCTATATATAGAGGCTTCCTCTGTTCATTCTACACACAATTGAGAGTGTTGGTTAGACTGTAAAAACTCTACCAGATATCCTAGTGATAGGCTCGTAGAAAGAGAAAGACAGAGAACAAGTGTTCTTCTATTCCTAGTCCCTCTTTGATTATGCGTTAAGATTACCTAGAGAGAAAAGTAAGCAAGTGATCTCTAAAAATCTTAATTCCCTTCAACTCCCACATGTTCTTCAATCGGTGCCAAGGACTAAGAGAGGAAGACAATAGTTTTGTAAAGAAAACATTTCCCTATAGAAGATATCCAGCCTCGTCGCTTCAACTGAGTAAGCACAAATAGTATATATATTTATTAAGCATTAACTTAATATACTCTATAGTGGTGTTTTACAAAATTATTAAAATTTTTGTTATGTATGTTCTATTCCTTTATATGTTTTTGCATATTTTCTCTAGAATTGTTTTAGAAAATCAACATTTGGAACATAGTTGGAACTACAAAATATGGTTCCAACTAAATTTTACTAGAGTGTTTTCTCTCATAAAATTTAAATTAAAAGTTAGTTGGAACTATATTTAAAGTTCTAACTACGTTTGGAAACGCCATAGAACTATTCCTGGATGTTTATGACATGCGATGATGTGGAATTTGATGACGCTTTTAAAGCGTCATCATATCTTTGTCAAACAGTTAAAAATCATTGTCTTTTTCTTCCTTTCTACTAGTGAGTTCTAATCTAACTCTAAGCACTCTTGTGTCACTGTTGAATAACTATAAGTCTAGCCGACAATTTTGGGTATAACACAATGATACAATACGAAAACGACATAAGATAAATAGGTTTGGACTACACATTTATAAATTGGGTCGTAAATAGGTTAGCTCAAATAACATAAAAATAAACAAGCTGTATTTATGCTAGCCCATTTAACATGCTTTAACACGCTTAATTAAACATGCTGTAAACGTGCCGATATGACATGGTACAAAGTCGCCCGTTTACTTTCAAGAGTTCCACATTGGAAAGGAATGTAAAAATATCTTCTCTCAACTCCTCTATATACGAGTCTATATGTTTTGCTTTCTCTTTACATATTTGCATTTGAACATCACTTAATGGCTTCAATATATATATATATATATTTTAATTTTGACTATACACATAGTTAAAGATTGGGAAAAATAGAGACATAGTACAAAATTTCTTAGTATTTTTCACAGTAAAAATTTTGAAGCCTTAAGGCCTAATAGGCCATTATTCTATTTGGCTATAAGAATTTTCTTTCTTCTAATTTTAACTATATATAAGTTAAATTTAAAATTTTCAATTAATTGGACCATAATCGTATCATAAATGGTTTTTTATCGTACCAACCTATCATGGCCTATTGAATAAACTTGTTAAGCATGTCGTGTTGTACTGCACGTGCTATTTGTGTCTTGCGGTCATGTTTGAGTTCTTGGTACATTTATTAATTATGTGGTGTCCATGTTCATGCTAATTATGTTGTGCCATAATTATGTTGGCTTAAACATGACTGCAAACATGAATTGCTAGCCCTCACTATGAGCACTCTAGATTAAGCTAGATAAGTTGTGTACACAAGTTAATAATTATTGATTCTCCCTTTTAGTGTTCAAGTATTCTAGAACATTATTAGTTAGATAGAGATTACGTGTCATATGTTCTTGAGGATTCAAGAACAACTAAGGATTTTAGTATGCATGCCTACACATATGCTTATCATGGTTTCTCAATTGGCCTCTCTATTAATTTTAGAAACTATAAAGGTATCTTTTGAATTTTAAAAATACTTGTTTCAATTTCATTCTTATAAATAGATAAAAAAAATAGGCAAAATGATAAAACTACCTTTAAATAGTTATGAAAAAGAAAGTCTTAAGTTTTATGGTCTTTAAATGTTACAACTTTTTTTTAAAAATTTTTCTCTAGAAAAAAAAAAGAGATTTTAGAATCAAAATCGATCAAATTAAAGGTATCTTTATCTTTTCTCTATTTTTTTTTCGAAAACGTCTTCAATGGACAAAACTAAAACAACTTTTCAAATTTAAAGCATACTTTGTAGTTTCTTAAAAAAAAAAAGATAAATTGAGAAATAATTACAATCAGGAAGTATAGTTTTGTAACTAACCGTGTCGATCGGTTTTGTTTATATAGTATTTACTAGTGTTATTTAATAAAATCATTTTTACTCTTACAAATTTAGAATTTAAAATATTAATTAACAATATATTTACTATCATAGTGATTCAAAACTAGGCTATGACTATAGTTTCTCTCTTTTTTTACGAAAATTTTGAGAAACATAACAAAAACACATCACCTATAGCTTTATGCATAGATCTTAAAACTTTGTAATTGTGCCGCTTAAACGGTCTAGATAAAGTCAACAAAATAAGACATAAAAGATTTTTCACAAAATCTAAGATACATAGAAATGGTGGCAACCGCCTAATTATTTTTTATGGAGAGTCGCAGTAGTATGGTATACTATTGCAAGTAGTACCAATCACTCGCAATATCACATCACACTTGTTTTTTAATTACCACAAGAATTTATTATCAGTAGAACGATAGACTACTACTCACTGGCATTGAGACCGGTGGGCTAACGTAGGTAACCTGATATGATACTATGAATAGATTTTTTAATATCTAATATTCATCAGGATCACATTTTCTATTAATTTTGTTTTTTCTTTTTGGGGAAAAAAATTGTGACTATGGCACTAGCATTTAAATATAGTCCCCAAGACTAGTTGACACCGCCAGGTACGAGCGACTTTTTTTTTTTTTTAGCTTTTTAATTCATAGATTTAAGTGAAAAATAAAACTTATTAATAGTATGTTTGATAATCTTAGTTTTAACCAAAACTTTTGGTAACTATAGTATAACTTTTTTTAATAGATACAATATAAAACTCTCACATGCTACGGTATCGAGAAAAACAAGCTCTCATATATTTTAATGCCTTTGATCAAAATTGTTTCAAACTACACTTCACAAACACCTACAAAATAGAGAGCCTGTTAAAGTAAAGTAATCTTGAGGAATATTGTTCAGAATTAGAAATCCTAATTCTACATTACCTAAAGTAAATAAAAGAACAAAAAGGAAAAATGAGCAAAAATGAACATATAAATTTATAATGATTTACCCTTAATGTAAGAGTAATATTCACTATCAACCGTTGCGGAAAATTCACTATGATGAAGAAGAAACTTACAGAAGAAAATCATACACCACTCAGCTTTCAATGTTTTTTCTCTAACCTATCTAACAATCCCAAACCAACTCTCTTTATTCATAGGAAAACTAGGACAAACGGAATTTTTTAAGTATGAAATTCTCAAACAACCCTCAATGAAATTTTGGTAGGGAAATAATTTATCATGCCAAAAAATCAAACTCCACAGCTTAACAAAAATTACTTGGAATAACTTTTTCTCTGTTTCAAGATAATTGAGTGAAAATGTTATTCATTGTAACCTCATGACAAGCATAAAAATAATTTTTTTTTGGGAACACCTATGATAAGGGACCTTTTTATCTCTCATTGGTGGAGAAAAAAAAAAAAAAAAAAAGAGAAAGAGAGCATGAAATTAGAATAAGACTTATCACATATGATTTAATAGTCTATATATATATATATATATAAACTAATCTGAGAAGTTTCTTTCCCCTTCTGCTCCACCCTCGGAGAGCCTAGCCCCATCATTCCTTGCCTCTGGCGAGCCCAGTACCGTCACACCAAACTCTAGCGAGATTTGAGAAATGCCATCCAACCATTGTTGCTCTATTTTTATCCTAGACTCAAACGACCCAAACTCCAAAGAGCACAGCCTTTGTTACTCCCAACCTATCAACCCCAAAAACCGGAGTGACCACGTGGCAGTTTATCTAAAATAATTAATTAAAATTAAACTTTAACTCCTTTATTAAAGACTTCATTTCCTCAAACGCTTTTATTTCATTTTAATAAAGATTATATTTACCCACATATCTTTAATTTTTGAAAGGGTCAAGTAGGACAAAATAAAATATACAAAGTAAATTGAAAATAAATAAAATAAAATAGAAATTTCTGGAGTAACACCAATAACTTTGCCAAATACTGTTGGGATCCCATTGGACCACATAGTAGTTCATACACAATTTAGAGAAAGAGAAATAACATCCAAACAACAATCCAACATAAAATAATCAAGGTGCATGAGAATAATTAAATTATTACATGCCTTGAAGACAACACAAACCAGATAAATCAACTCATAGACTCAACGAGCAAATTCAACAACGCCTACTCTGTAGCATACTGTATCGAGAAATCATAGATAGATTACTTACTCATCTGCAAGGTTTAGAATCACCATTGAAGTGGCCTATATAGGGTTTTAGGACCTGCCCTTAAGTTGCCCTCTACACGATTAAAACTCTATGGCACCATGTATTTAAAACTCAACCAACGAAGAAATCTCATACTGGTAGGCGTTTGAAAACCTTTCAAAATACTATCTCACTCAAGAATACTTATCCCGAGATATTGATTACTTTTCAAATAAACATCTTTTTTAAAACATTTGAAAATGAGTTTAAATCATAATTAAATCCTTAAAAATATTTAAGAACATATATTGAGGCCAAATCACTTTAATAACGTGGTTATAAAGGAATGACATAAAATCCTACCTCGAACTAAGTCAAGGATCGTTTCCGTACTTTAACTCACTCTAATAAAGGTTAACTCCAGGAGACAGCGGTCCACTTAAACCAATCAACTCATTAGCGTAGTCACCATGGTCGTTGGTGTGCCTTCAATCACTTAAATTCCATTTTCACTTCACATAATACAAATCGTCCTAAAAAAATACATTATCAATCATTTCTGGTCAATTTATGGAGTAAAAATTAGTTTAACACAAAACTGGCGTGGGAGATTCGAGTGGCTGAAACAGCTGTCACAGAGCCCTACGGTTGACCAGGATATACACATGGCGGTCGACCACCATGTCGTAGAATTGGTTTTCCAATGTTGCTCCATTTCGAGCATCCGAACTCAATCTGAGTTCAAATCATTCAAACCAGTTTTAAAACGTTTTAAACGTTAAGTTATGGTCTTTCTACTTTGTATGAGTGCAGTAAAACCTAAATGACAGGTTTTCATCACAATTCCACCACTTAAGCATAAAAACTTATATTAAATCCGAAAATAAGAAAATAATAAAAAAAAAATGTTGTTCAACTAAGTCTGCATTTATTCGAGACAAAATTATGCTTATTCTAGTTCTTCAAATCTTGGGTTTACACTTCTCCAACAGTTTCCAACATGCTCAGATTCAAACAACACAATCTCAAAGTGAAATTTCAACATGCAATTTCAGTTTTGACATAATACTCCAAAGCACAAAGCAAGATATAACCGCGGTCTTAAAAACACGAATTTGAATACAAAATCAGAGGTAAAAATTGCAAAAAAGGAAACTTAGTTTCAAACATTCTCACCTCAAACTATACGAACTTGGTACTAATTTAATGACTTTGGACCTTTGCTTTTGCCTCTGGTTTGCTTGAGGGGGGAAGGATGGCGTGAAAGAGGAAGGAAGAGAGAGAAGTGAGAGTACTGTAACTCTGAAAATTTCTGGCTTTCAATCAAAAATTCTGATGGTGGTTTTGCTCAAACCCAATGAGGTTATCGCTGTTTTCTGAATTGGGGTTTCAGAGTCCGAGTCATCACGCAAAAGCTTCTGAGTGTGGAAGAGGGGTTGTCTTGGAATTTTGACAAAGTTTGAGGTTTCCATAAGTAAATAGGTTAAACGATGGGAAAAAGTTTAGTGAAAATAAAATGATAAAATAATAAAACAAATGACTAAAAAATTAATTTAAAACAATTGATGTAGTTAATAAATGTCAAAGAAATAAAAAATAAAAAGAGGAAAACGTTAAAAGTGGTTATTTAGTACATAATTTTTTATTTGATACACTAATTACTATTTTACACACTAATTTTAGTTAATTAATTTTGAGACTTTACACAACCACGTCGAGGTAAGCTCCTCCCCACTTCCCGCTCCGGACGACAAAATTGCTAACATATCCATTTTGTTTTGCTAAAAACAGATCCAATTTACAAATCAATTAACATTATTCCATCATGAACAAATCAGAAAAGAAATTGAAAAAGGAAAAAAAAGACGGGACTTGAACTTGAAGATGAAGCGATTGCAATGGAGTCATCGGCAGAGGCCGTCGTAGAAGTTGGAGATCTTGGATTGGCATTTGCGTATGATGGAGACGTGGTCCTCATCGCTGCCAAAACCGACGGAGGAGAGGGAATACCATAGGAAGAAGGGTGAGATCGTTCCGGCACCATTGTCGGAGGGGCTCCTCAAGGTGGAAGAGATTGGATTTTTTTTCTTTTTTTTTCTGCCTCAGTTATTGCTATTTTTTCTTTATCTTTTGAGTATATTAGCCATTCCCAACAACTAAGACTATCTTCTGACTTATGAGCTTATTTCATAACGTCCGTTCGATCATCATCCAACGGTCTTTATAGTGTATGCCACCGGTGGGAGATAAAAAGCCCCCGCCTAGATCTTTCCCTTTCTTTAACAAATTTGTTGCCAATTTACACTCTAGTAACTTTTCCAATCGCACCGCGCGTTTGAAAGATCCCTCAATTTGCGAAAATTATAGCCAGTCCCAGTCCCAGTCCCCGGTTTCAACTTCTCAAAAGAAGAAAAATCAAACTTGAAAAATATACGGCAACTTCAAAAGGGCAGTTTGCAATTCGAGGAGGAAAATTACAGAACAAAACAAAAGTAAAGTTGAGAAAAGATATAAAGTGATTCCACATCGTCGGCCTCAAATGGTGCTATGGGTAAAAATAATAAATGTCACCCAAATAATAGAGTTTTGGTCCTACATTTATATTTGAAAAAATTTAAAATTAGTATAATGTGGCACATCGAAATATATTTTTGTTATCTTATATTTTAAAATATATGATAATAACATCTTCATTTTTTTAAATTTTTTTTTTAGTATTTTAGAATATAATAAAACAATACTATCTTTGTTGTAAAATACCAAAGAGTTGGCAAAAAATTTTGAGTAAAAAAATCCAATAACTTAAAAAAACAAAAACAAATACCGGGACCATGGCCTCATAGCTTCACTTCAAAGCTTTGGTGGTTCTTAGCCATAGCTACCTGCATAAAGCTCCTTCTGATTCCATCTTATCCCAGCACAGACATTGAGGTCCATCGCCATCGGCTGGCTCTCACACACTCTCTTCTCCTTTTTCTCGGTGGTATTTTGACGAAACCAGCTTTTGGACCTTGATTATCCTCTATTTTTTGCCTATTTTGAACGCTTCCTCCCTCTTTTTGCCAACCTCATTGATCCCCAAATTGTTCACATGCAAAGGGGCTTGAATTACAACTCAAATGCTGCAGTTTATTTCCAAAGAATCACTGTAATTCTATCTGATTTGTGTCTTTTATATGGAATTCATAAATTTACTCGAAATTTGGACTCGAGAAAGCAAAAGTTGATCTGGGTATTGGTTTTTTGGTCCCATAATGTTTGAGATTATTTTCAATACAAAAGATTTCTCCTTGGGATTCTGTCAATTTCACTTTCTTGTCTGGAAGAAGGAAGGGATTTGACGGGTGGCTTTGTTTTTGTAGCGTTGTTGTGCTTTAAGCACTTGTTTTGTAGTTGCTGCACCAGTTTTATTTTGTGTACTTATTGAGGCATTATTGCCGTGGAGGATTTGTAAGAGGTTTGGGCGAAGAGCATAAGGCCAAGATCCATGGCCGAGATCACCGGAACCGTGGAGGAGAGCTGATCTTTGAAGGTTTCGGCTGCTGAAAACCACGAGATCAGAGCTTGCCAGCGCGGTGTCTGTAAATGGAGAGCTGATCATGACGATCCCCAAGGGTGGAGATGGCGGTGATGCTGCCGGAGACGGGGGAGAGAGGTTTGGGGGGATGGAGGTTTTGGTGGAGGTACCTGGAAGCCCTTTTTTGTTCTTTTTTTTTTCCGCCTTTGGTTTTTTTTTACTTAATTTTTTGTCTAACTCTTTATATTTTACAACAAAAGAGAATTTTATCTTTTTATACCCTAAAAAGATTCTGATATATTAAAAAAGATCTTTTAAAAAATCAAAATATTAATATTAAATATTTCAAAATATAAAAAATTACATATATTTTAATACAACACAAAATACTAATTTAAAATTTTCCCTCAGTATTTTACATTGTCTCTATCATATTTGTTCCATTTCAGCTTTTTCAATGGTGTAATTCGAGCATGGGCGGCCAAACAATATATATGCAACAATTCAATCAGTGTTTGATCTTTGACCAAAAACGACAGCAAAGAAAAGGATATTTCGTTTTCATATTTTCGAAGTGGCTCGTGCTTTTGGCATCGCCTGGTACTCCTTGGACTGTCAAACTGGGTCTCTATTTATCTCAAAATTCACTAAAAAAGACAGATTCGGTTATCAATCAGATAATATTATGTGAGGATCCTTATACATCTTGATGAGATCGTGTAGTATGTCATGTGATAAATGTCTCTAATTTGGACCACATACTACTGCACTATCATAATTGCATGCCCTCAAATAAATTTCTACGAAATTTTATTGACAAAATGATTAACTTTTTCTTAAACAAAAAGATTAATCCATGCCACGAAAGTCAAGTCATATTATGTTAAATCAGATTCTACGTACTTGATTATATACGTGGATGTGAAATTTATGGCAATAGTTCTTATGTTTGATCGGAACAAGAAATTTAATTATGAATCTAAAGAAACCTCAAAAAAGAAAATAAGCAATTTTTTTATAAGGTATGCCATGTAGTACTAAATGCTAAATAAGAAACTTGATATATGGACTTTTTTTTTAATTGTAATCCAACAACAGCACGATAGACAATTAAATAACACATAAATGGTATACTACATGACCATAAAAGACGGCCTTCTACTACTCAATCGATTTAATCTTTTTAGCACGTTATATGATGTGTGATCGTATAAATAAAAAATAATAACCATTTTTTTTAAAAAAGAAAAGCACGTGTTAAAGTATGTGTGCATCTTGTAAATAAAAAGTAAGGAAAATTGTATCGTATGGGCCAATTTTAATTCTTAATACTGGTACTAACAGTTTTAAAAATGTAGTAGTAAATGACATATTTTCGTTTGAACTTCGTTGTTTTAACATCGATTTTCTACTTTTACCCTTTGTTTTTTTACTTCTTTTTTTTTTATTTTTTCTCCTTTATGTTTTCTCTCTCTTCTCTCGTCTTTTTCACGTCGATCTCGCTTTCTCTCCTCGCGTCGATCTCGTTGCTTTGCCGATGCTGAATCTCGTTCTTCTCCTTCATGTTTGTCTCTCTTCTCTCTCTCTTTGCTCTTTGCTTTATCTTCTCCCTCTGTTTCCAAGCAGATCTCCGTCGTCGTTGTAGCAAGCCGAATGAACAGCCACTCCAACGAGATTCAACGCCGGCAAAGCTACTGGTATTGTGCCGTCGAATCATTTCAAATGTGATCAAGGATCTATTGTTAAGAATTTTATTCAATTTTTGTTTCAATCTATGAAGCATATGTGCGCTTGAAGAGAGAGACCAACATCATTTTTTTTGAAGAGAGAGAGAGAGAGATTAGGTGTAAATCATGTGAATTTAGTTAACTTGCATCGTTTCAATCTGTGAATTAAATTTAGAGGTACATGGCATTTTTATACTTTTTATTAGGTGAAAATCGGAGAGAGAGATCAGAGTTTCAATTGGAAAGGACGAACCTAGAGAGAGAGGAAAATTCAGGAAGAGAGTAGAGAGAGAATGGGTGATAGTGGAAAGAGAAGAAAATTGAAGGTTAAATTACTTAGGGTTATTTTTGGAATCTTACTTGGAACAAATGGTTCCGTACCTCTAAATGGAATAGTTACGTTAAAAGTGTTTTAGAAAAACATGCGTTGCACGTTCTATCTTAAAAAATATATATATTCTTTAATGTATTTTTTTTTTTCAAAAGAAAAGGCCTAGATTTCAGTGTGAAAAAGTCTTTCATAAATATATGTGGTTTATTTTTTTTAGCAAAATTCTTATTTTTTATTGTTTTATATTATACTAATTACAATGATACATATTGTTGCAAATTTTTTTATTCATAAATAACTATAAATTGTGTGCTCCAGTAAAAGTAAAGCACTTTCATTAGATATAAAGAACATGATATTAAAAAAAAAAACTATGTTTGCTTTCTTGTTTTTAAGTAAAAAATACAACTTGTTTGATTTATATACAAAGCTTTACAATTTTACTATTGATTATTGTTTCTTAGATTCCAAAGCTTAGTTTAACAAAAAAAGAGGAAAAACTATATTAAGAAAAAACTACCGCTTAGTATATAAACTAAAAAGAAAATGTTTGAAAAAAATGTAAATTTATTTGACGGATAAGGGGAAAATGAAAAAACAATAATACTATTTAGATATAAGGACTTTTTTAGTATTTGAAGAAACGTGTTTAAAATAGAATGAGAAAAAATTGAAGAAAAGATATGTAAAAAGTGGAATGTGAGGCGTCAATAAAAACACCTTTAATTTTATACAGCAAGAGAAAGGTTATGTTAAACTTTGATGGCACTATGGTAAATCGCAATCTAATAATCTGATGCGAACAAAAGGAAAATACAGGTTTTGCCCAAAAGTCAAAGTTGGAACATTGTATTCAACGTTACGGTGGAAAGATAGAGAGTGACGCGGACTAAAAAGGTAATTGGTGGTTGGTGTGGAAGGATGTCCGTGTTGGTGGCCAATTAGTGCCACATATATCATTCTATAATTCTCTTTCCAGATTTGAAATATTCATATACAAACGCAAATCTTGGAATTCTTATTTCTAAAAGGAAGGTGCGTAATGGAATTTCCTTATATATATATATATATATGTATATATATGCACGACCCAATAAATTCATTCCATCTCTCTTCCCTTGTACATAGAGAGAGATAGAGTTATATATATGAATATTATATAAAAACATCTATATACAATATGTATATATGCATCACCTAGCCCTGCTTCCTCTCTGTTCCTCCTTTCTTCATTGAGATCTAATGAATGCATTTCTGATTGATTGGGGGAAGATAAGCAAGTTAATTTAGCCGACGTTGAAGGTAAAAATTACAATATTGTTATGCCTGGCTCCTTGTATGCCACAAGCATCAATTAATCTTGCCTTATTCATTGGTTTCTGCTGGTAGCGTGCGAGGAGCCAAGCATAACTCTCTCTTTCTCTCTCTCGTATGTGTGTTTATAAATTCTCTCTCTGTCTCTCTCTCATGAAAAATTTCTTTATATATATATATATATATATAGTTTTTCCTCTTATTTGTTGGATTTTAATATTGAGCTGTCTGAATGAATATTAGGAGATCAACTCCACCATCGTTATCAATTTATAAGCAAGTATTATATTAAACTTATGTCGATTACTATACATGTTAAATTGCAAAAGTTAGTTTTGATATGTTGAATTCTCTATGGCCTGGCCTATTCTCAGGCATACACATAAAAGTTATAATTTCTTTATATATTCATTTGGTATTTTAATTATACACGCATGTCTCACGTGTCTATATGAAATAGAGTCCAGAGAAATGTCATTTTCATTGCATCATCTGCTTAAATTCGCATACTCCTTTTTTTTTTTTTGTAATTTATGCTATATTATATATTTATAATATTCATATTTTATACGTATATGCATATATATATATATATATGTATTTATTAGTTAATTTTATATGAGGCGATTTCATAAGATCAATTGATTCTGTGTCGTCCAATGGGAAAAAGCATGAGTAGAGAACATGTTTTTTCAGGTGTTATAATGCTATAAGGTTGATACTCTCAAAGCTTCATTTGGCCGTCGGAAAAAAGAGTCGATGAATGCGAAGAATTTTGTGTAGTCAGGAATCCGTTAATGTAGAATTAGGGCCCACAAATATGACTCTTTTAGGTTAATTATGATCATTCGATATTCTCCATTAGTTATGATACTAGTTTTGTACCCGTTAGGCAACCCAAAGCGAGCTGCATTGTATTATACAGTTCTTTAATAAAATACAATTTTTTTTTTTAATTTCATAAAAGAAAGAACACTCCTTTTGTTATATTTTTTTCACAAGTAAACTAAACATTGATATTGAATGACAAGTGGAATTTGATTTTAGGATATAGTTTTTCTTTCCTTTAATATTCAAAAATAGTGAGATTGGACAAGAAGTCATCATAAAAAGATAAAATGAGGGTCTAATCCATATTCTATTGTTAGGGTGTCTGAGAGAGTAGTTTAAAATTTAACTTTATAATAAAAAACAATGTAAAACTCTTATGTAAAGGCATGTTATAATGTAAAGCTCTCACATGCTGAGTTCACTCTCTTCTCCCAAACATCCTATGGGCCGTTTGGTACAGCTTCTGCTTGTGCTTTTAGTCATAAAAGAAAAGAAGCACATACTATAGTTTTTCAATAAATGTTTAAAACCATATTTTTAAAAGAGCTATAATGGGTCAAAATGATTTTTTTTAAACAATTTACAAAAATGTTATATTTAAGCTATAGTGTATTATTAATACTTTGGTACAAGTTTCAAAGTTTATTTGAAAAGTTTTTTTTTTTTTTTTTGAGAAGCCACATTTTGTGGTTTTGACATGAATTCTGACAAATCATCCAAACACTTCTAGAAGCAGCTCTTGAACTCAAGAAGCCATTACTAGAAACTTTAAATTAAATGACCCTTATTTAACGATATTTTAAAAAAAAAAACGGCCATAGTAGATGGGGAAAAGCATACGGAGTTATGCCAAACATACGAAAATGGTCATGGTAGGAGGCGGAGCCTTACACGATAGTTTTTAGAAAAAATTGTCGTGTAAGAATCAACATTACATAATGGTTTTTTTTTTTTTTTTTGAAAACTGTTGTATAAGATTAGACTTTTTACGACGATTTTTACTACAAATTGTCATCTAATGTCATTTAAAATCCCTTTTTTCAACTCGATAATTAGACACAAAACACAAAACTAGCTCTTAAAAACACAGCTAGAATGCCCCGAAACTACAATCGTCATCCCTCCCTGCCTCTACCCGTCTTAGTCTCCTTCCTTGTAAGTATTTAATAAGAAATTTTTAGGTTTTGATTTTGTTGATTAGTTATATAGATATATTGGGTATAATTAATTTATGTATCTATTAGTGGGATTGATCAATGTTTATGGATTTATAGATATGATTAGTTATTTGACTATGATGAGTATGATTAATTTGTTGATTTTTTTTAATATGATTAATTTATGAGTATGATTATTTCATGAAAATTGTAGATTTATAGATTTTATTTGTTATTTGAATATGATGGGCATGTGTAATTTGTAGGTTTATATGATTTATATGTGGTAGATTAGTTAATTTGTGAAATTTTTTATAATTGATCAATTGCATATACATTTCAATTTAGGACTTCTAAAATAGATAGAAAAAACACAATAAGTATATACGAAAGTCGGGCACATAAGATCCATAGTCTTGGCCTTATGGCCATTACTAAATTTAAAACAAATAAAAATAAACAAGGAAAAGCTAAGCTTCCACATCCTGGGCAGCGACAACAGTCTTAGGGTATTCTCGGTAGTCTCCTCAGGAACCTCTTTAGTCGGAGTAGTGAGGAAGCAGAGATCAAAGTCTAGGAATTTCCCCTTAGACTCAATTCCTTCATCAAAAGAGGCGTCCTTAATCTCGGTCATCTCAATTGAAACCTTAAACTCCTTAATGACCCTAACACGAGCCTTGTCAACCTCCTTCTGAATTCAACTTACTTGTTCTTTAGAGTTCCCTGAAGAGTCTTGATTCTCAGTTCAGCCTGTCTAAGGAGCTTTTCAATGTCTTTCTTCTCCTTCAGGCATGTCTCCAACTTCTTTTCTGCAATATCTATTTTGGTCTCAGCGTCTAAAGCCCTTGCATTTGCCTTCTCTTTTTGATAAATAGCGAAGCATGGAAGGAAAGATATAAGAGCCTACAAGAAAACACTTCATGTCAATACCAAAAAAAAGGATAAATAAAATGAACACCGAATAGGTGGACATGTACCCTCATATTGCACCCGACCATGTACTCGTGTTGTTCAAGGCTTGCCTTCCTCTGTAGGTCTACCCATTTCCCCTTGTTATAGTTTTCGCCAATGGTCTCCATCATAGAGCTTATCCATGGCAGATATTGAGATATTACAACTACAAAGTCGTCTGCGAGAAGACTGCCTAAGTCTGTTTACCTTTCAACTTACCTATTCCTAAGGTTTAAGTCAAAGGAATGGTCACGACCTATGAAGGGGTCGTTTGTCAACTCGACCACCCCCAACAGAAATGCCACCCTTGGTTTGACCACTGGGAGGTTTTCTAGCCCTAGAGATGTCCAGCTTGCTCTTCTTGCTTTAGTCGGTGCTCTAAGAAGAAGCACCTGACCTTTTAATCCTAGCATACTTCGAAACCATCTCTACAAATAGAACAAGAACCAGGTTAGCCACTTACACATAAATTTATTTTAGAATTGACATTAAAAGAAACTATACTAATACCTTCTTGTTCTTCATTACTAGTAAGGTTGATTATGGGAGTTGCTTTCAAGGGAGCTGTTTGGTCGTTGATATTCCACTCAAGAACCAACGATAAAGGAATTGCTAAATTGGAAAGACTAATGAGTAGGAAATTGTGGCTTAAAGAGAGGGTAGAGTATCATGGAAGCTCGACGGGAACTTGGAAAGCTACTTCGATCCTACTTAGCTTATTCTTATCTAAGCTCGGGTATAGAGGTATGATATTTACAATCAACAAGAAGAAAGATATAGTTAGTCTCAGCTATATAAAATGAAACAAAAAGGAATTCTAGGTTGGGTACAGATGTTGAGATGCAAAACTTCACCTGATTGGAATTAAATTCCCCTTCTCTGTCCAGTGACAATCAAAGGAACCCTCTAAAAAGATGAACAACTTCTTCCACCTATGTGTAGAGCTTGGTTTGCTAATGATAAGCTCACCAATTTTGGGAAATCACCCGAGGTAAAAGAAGTCATGCTGATTGGGAACCTTTTTTCTCATAAACATATAAAGAAATTCTCAAATGTTCAGCTCGACCTTCAGGTAGACCTTTGACAAAATACATGACCCTGACAACATTCTCCATCTACTCAGGTATAGTTAAGAAGGTGAAATGCCGAACTCGTTAATGATCATCTTGTGAAATAGGGAATGAGGGATGAAGACTCGACAAGACAGGGTATTTATGTAGACGGCTATGGAGTTGTCTAGTGGGTCACTTGCTTTGTCATCAGACTCCAGAATGATATAACCAAGACCTAACAGACTAAATGATCCATAAAATTCCTTATAGACAACTCCATGGGCGTGCTTTAGAATGAAACCCAGCCACAGCTAGATCCTTTAAGAATTCACCCCCCAAGGTGAGTGGATGAGAACTCGCCACTTCAGGGTCTACTTATATGGCCTTAATCACATTTTTAAGGCTAGGGGGCATGTTCTTAAGAAGATCATCTGTTGAGCCAATTTTTTCAGATTATTCTTCCTCCTTGGAGCCTTCAAGGTACTCGTCTATTTGCCTCATCACTTCTTTAGGTCTAGCTTTAGGGAAAACTACTTCTCTCAGTCTTCTATGACGAGGCCTAAGCTGAGTCTGCTCAGTGATGGTGCCTTCTAAATCTAGAATTGTTGTATTCCCTGAGGTACTGGCCTTGTTAGCAGGGTTAGATCATAAAACTACAGCCATGCTAGCTTCTAGGCCATTATCAAGATCCCTCGTCATGTTACATGTCAAGGTCAAACAAGTAAGAGCAAAGAAAAAATGCTTAAGTCCTAATGGTAGAGAAGCCTTTACTTACTAAAAACAAATTTTTGCCTAAATATGAACTCAAGGATCGGGTTCATCTAAAAGTTTAAAAATCAGTTAAAAACCCATAAATGAAAGCACTCCAAATGATTCCAAAACATGGAAATTTTTATACAAAGACTCACAGATCACTCCAAAGAAGTCAAACAAGAAGATTCAACTCCCAAAAACATGGCAAAATCAAAGAAAAAATCACAAACATAGTTGAGAGGCAAAAAAGTTACCTTTAGTGGATGCTGATCCCTTGAAATTAATGTCACAACTCCTCTAGGCAAGCTTGCAACACTTTAGCACTTCTTTTTTTTTTTTTTTTGAAGAAATTTGTGGTATTGGATCTATTGAAAAGGATTAGGGAGCTTTGGAGAGATTTTGGCAGAGTTTCGGCCTCTAAATTGTTCAAAAAAATAGAAATGGCTTAAAACTCTTAGGTTTTTATAATAAAGGACATCTCAGATATTGACAATACGATCTACAAGGAAATCAATCCAATGGTGGAACAAAGATCCACATCCAATAGATGAGATTTTTGCGGGAAAAATGCCTTTTTGACACAGGATGCAATGTTTGACATCCAAGATTTGACAGCCCAATAATCGTGGCAACTTCTTAGCTCCATTACCATCATTAAACTATCAAAAGCCTAAGAGGCTTCTCCAGGAAGAAATTGACTAGTTGTCCTTTTGACAACCTCGAGGCACTTCGGCTACCGACCTAAGAAGTACCCCGAGCTGGGGATAAATGTTATCGGGTAATCGAGTTAGGCCTAGTCAATTATTCGGCCCAGAAAGGCCCGACGATGATCTCAGTGTTAGACATGTATGCCCTAAGGAGTAAAAAGAATTTATTTATTATTTATATACTAAATCTTGTCCTTTTAAGTTCATATTTGTTGAATAAATGATAAGTAAACAAAAGTCTGAAACTGTCAGTCTAAACCCTTTAAGGATCAGGCATATGATGGATTGATTATACAGAAGACATGATTCTAAAGGTGATAGTCTAAATCATAAGATCCGCAATCGATGTAATAAAGATAGGCGCTTTATTCATGCAAAGATTGTTATATTGTCTATATCCCTAATGGGAGATGGTTTGTCTTGGCCATCAGAGGTAGACTCCGCAAATAGAAACATTGGTGTATTGTCATACGTGACGATGCATTGGATTGGGACATAAAGTGAATTGATTTGGATTAATAATTCTGTCTTAACAAATTAATTCACTTTAGACAATTATCTGTGTTGTATCTTAATTTCTAAAATATATAGTGGGCCCATTGTCTTAACTTATATATAGAAACATTGATGTATTGTCATACGTGACGATGCATTAAATTGGAACATAAAGTGAATTGATTTGGATTAATAATTCTGTCTTAACAAATTGATTCACTGTAGACAATTATCTGTGTTTTATCTTAATTTCTAAAATATATAGTGGGCCCATTGTCTTAACTTATATCTTTTGATATACCAAAGGGTGGCATCTACATTTTATGTTGGTACGCATGCCGATACGTTAGAGACATGACTCTTGATAACATAAACTTGCTATTCCAAGATACGGAATCCATACCTCCTCTTTAGGAGTCGTTGATATTCTCTTATATGTATTATCCTATAATTGGAAAACTAAAGCACTCAACCATTTCAATATATAGGTGTAATCAAATGGTATAATATCTTTAAATGATAAGTTTTCTAACAGTGAGATAATGAAACGTAAGAGAAACATAATCAGAAAGGTAAGACAGAATTTATCATTAAGCTAATTATGGATAATCCTATGGGGATACAACACATCATGATATATCATAAAGACTTAGCTATTTACGCTTTATAATTCTATCTAGTTCTAGAATACAGCTCTAAACTTTTAGCAGAGTAGCGTTAGAGCTGATTATCTGGGTTTCATAATTATTAAGAGCTTGAACTATATAGATCCATATGGTCCCCTTTACTAGCTCACAAAAATCCTATAACGATATAGCATGCTTTTCCAATAAATTAGTGACTTATGTCAAATTATTAGATTGGATAAAATTCGAGTTAATTGGATTTAATCATTCATGTTAATTTATCAGTTGAATTAATTTTGTAATTAATTTAAGATAAATATGTTGGTTTATCGATTAATTAATTTGGAGAATTATTTCAAGATAAATATGTTGAATTATTGTGGATAATATCTTATTTGTATGGGTTTATCAGGATACGATTATTTTAATTAGATAACTTCTCTATTGAGTTATTTGAATTATTTCAAAAATACCGCGTCTTTGTATCGCAGTCGACCACGGCTATCAAACTTCGACTCTGATTTTATGGATTCAAATTTGAAACTGATTCAAACTCGAATTTTGAGGCCTTATCTAATAATGCTTGACCCTAGGTCTGACTTTTATAAATAAAGAATGAGTTCTCTTTGCTATTGAGATTAGTTGATAAATCTAGAGTGAATACTCTACCAGTGAAACTTTAAAACTCCTCGGAGAGCTGTTGTTCACAAATCACAAACTATAGATTTGGGTATTTCTCAATTGGTTAGAAAGAGAGCCACTTGTGGAAGAACTATACGAGTGTGCCCACATACACACCGGTCGTGGATAAAAAATAGTAAAGAAGGCCAGTTGGTTGAGGTCCTTCTGTAGCGTTCTTTCTCTTCATCGATTGCGAAGCTTCTTCATGTTACGAGGTTAGTAAGATCTGGTTAATTTATGCATACAGTGTGTCAAAATTGTGTTTTGACAAATACTCTGGTATAAAATTTTTAAAATTCTGCTACATACTATTTTTTCAACAATTAGTATCAGAGTCATGATTTTTTACGTAAATTTATGAGTTTGTGATCATGCTATATGTATAAATTATGTGATATTCATCTCTCCTATGCTTGAATTTAATTTTAAAGAGTTGGCACTCTAGGTTTCTATATATTTTTATGTTGTCATAGATTATATTATGAATGTCTATTAATTAATAATGGTTGACTAAATTACTATTTAATTATTTGTTAATTAATTAATTTATGTCGATTAGATTTTCCTCATATGTTAGAATGTGTACGTAGGTTTTTCATGTAATTGATGGCAGACTATCATCTCCATCTAGGATTTATTATTTAATTTTAAATTTATAAAATTTTTTTAATTAAATAATTATTCGAGGAAAATGGATCCAAAAGATGAATCTAGAAGATGGATGATAATGTTCCACAGGTATTTCCTGATACTCTAATTTTATATTTTTGAATTGTTGAACATAAATTGAAAAACTACCCTTAAATTTATTTTCTAAAAATTATGCACGGGTGAGGGCGAGGTTGACTTCGATACATATAGTGTGGTCAACCGCGGCTACACGAGGCATAATGGTGGCTTTAGCGGCAGGCCGAACTTTCGAATTAGGCATGCTCGGATGAGGGCGAGGTCGACTTTGATACATATAGTGTGGTTGACCGTGGCTACACGAGGCATAATGGTGGCTTTAGCGGCAGGCTGAACTTTCGAATTCGGCAGGCTGTGATGAGGACATCGGTAGCACAAGCAAGAGCATGTGGGATAAGACATATTTAGATCCAATTCAAGTTCTCATTGGTCCGGTTACGAGAGCTCGTGCGAAGAAGTTCAAAGAAATGCTTATTGGGCTGATTCAAGCATCTTGGGCTCAAGCTATCGCATGGAGGCCCATTGAGGGAATTGCATGTAACATCCAGACCAACAAATGTGTGATTTAAGTTCTAGAAGGGATCGAGTAATTATATGGCTGCAAATAAATCAAGCTACTTTCCATTTCAGTTACTTTCCTAATTTGAGGCGACAAGTGGCAAGAAGAATCAGCTATTTATCTATTTATTGTCTAGTTTCCTTTTTTTAGGAACATGCGTTTTTTATTTCATATTATTGTAAGGCTTTTAAGCCATTTAGGGAACTTACCTTATTTGTAGATTGGGCACTTTTTTTGCTGGTAATTGATTTGCCCGAAATTCCATGGGCAATTAGGAGCTAAAAATTTGCAAAGGAGAAACTACTATATATTGTAACAAATTTCATTCAATGGTAATCAGTTTTTACATACAATTTGAAGTTTAATTCTCTTCGGTTCCTAAACAAACTATTTGAACTTATCGAAAAATTTCGTGGCGTTCATAGACTTTTCAATCAGTCCGTCCATAGCTGATTGTGACGTCCTCACATACCAAGGTTTGTGCTTCTTGTTGGGTATCAGGTCGCGGTTCCGTACTAAACCGATTTGAAATTTTGATTTTGGAGACCAATTTTGGCTAGGATCGCGTCAGTTCTTGACGGGGTTCGTATCAGGCTGACTGTTGGCGGGCGGTCGACCATGATATATACTTACCATAGTCGACCGCGCCACCGACAGGCCAAATTTAAAAATTCAGTAGACTAGTAGAGAGTTGTGTTTTTTGGGAAAAAGTGAGTTTTTTGATGCAGTTTTGACTTTATTTTTGGGACAATTCTCAAAAACATTAAATTTGGATATGATCGAAAATATGGAGTCTTCAATCTATGTAGGATTGAAGACTTTAAGATAGACATTACATGAAAAATGATACAATTTGAAGATTCAATGATGAAGAGTTGATAGTATGTTTCGATTAATCTCTTGTATTTTTTATTTTCTATATTCTAGGGTGGAACCGTAATATTACAGTTATTTATTATTATTTTGCTTGTGGCTTTGTATGATTGCTTTGCTTGTCTACATTATAATATGATTTTCTATGGATATTGATAACATGCCATATAGAATAGAGAGTGCCACTGATTTAAAACTATTCATGCATGTTTTTAAAATAAAACCTGATTTCAAAAGATTGAGTGGAAGAAGGTTTTACAAGAGAGGACCTACGGCCTCCATCGTTGGTCCATAAGTAACACATGGTGGTTCTAACTCCTAGGAAGGGACTTCATCATATGCAAGTTGGATCTCCGAGAGGATAAGGTATTTTAGCATGATTTATGGTTGCACACCCTTAGGTGGTGATTATAAATCACGGATAAAATATTAAAATTATGGTTATAAACTCATGTTAATTTTATTATTAACCTCCCTTAGGAACTCTATTAATAAAATTAATGGCTAGAGAAATGATTATTAATATATGCTGGATCATACAGGTCCTGAATGGCATATATTAATCAGGAGGAGATCTGTGTTTCTGATTGAATTTTGGCATGACTCCCCTAGGAGCTTGTTGAATTATGAGTTGCAAATTATCATTGTAAGGTTGTGATATTTTCAAGGTTTTGACATATAAACACATTTGTATATTTTACATGATTGTGCTATCTTACTAAAATATTATGTATGTTTGCTTATGTTTGGTATATGATTCTTTATTTCAGATTAAAAAAATCTAAAAATTCTTTATAATCGATATTTGACAAAAACCAATTAACTGGTGAGAACTATAATGATTGAAAATGAAACCTAAAAATCATCCTATCCTTTTGGAAACTAAAATTTGTGCTGACGACACTATGCCATCTCGAGCGTATGGGAGATTCCACTAATGAGCAAACCCAAGCATATGATTGCTGGAAAGATGCTAATGATCAGACCCGCTACTAAGTTATGGTCAGCATGAATAACGTGCTACAGGCTCAACATGAAGATTATGAGACTACGAAGTAGATTTTGGATAATCTTACAGACATGTTTGGAGGCCAAGCCCTAACAAAGCGGCAAGGGGCGCTTCGAAAACCCTTGAATTGCAAACAGAGACCAGGGACGTTTGTGAAAGAACATATGATGTTGGTCATGGGTTAACTTGCTGAAGCTCAAACCAATGGAGTTGACATCGACGCTAAAACTCAGATGACTATGGTCTTTGAGACTCTGTCTAAGGAATTGATTCCATTTAGAGCTATATTTAATTTAAGTAATAGAAAAGATATGACCTTAACAGAGTTGATGAAGCAATTTCAAGAGTTCAAACTGCTGATCAAGGAGTTTTTTGTTGGTGGCGGGGCCAACTTGGCGGCTGCCTCTGGTTTAATCCCAACGCTGGGAATGGAAAGAAGCAACAAGCCAAGAATAGGAAGTCTTTTATCCCTGCAAATGGTAAGAATAAGAAGAAAAAGAAGAAGAACTCGAAGAAGCTCAAGTTTTATTTCTACGGGTAGGTCGGGCACATAAGAAAGAATTGCAAGAACTTCCTTTCCCGAGGAGGTAAGTATGATCTTCTGGTTGTTGGAACTTGTTTGATTAAGGAATTCAGTGACACTTGGGTCATAGTTTCCAATGCAACTAATCATGTTTGTGTTTCTTTGCCGGGGTTTAAAGAAACAAGAAGTCTGCTATGTGAAGACTTAACGCTTCGGATGGACGATAGATCTTTAGTCTTAGCTGAAGCAATAGGAGACGTCCATCTGTATTTTGATAATTATAGGATTTTAATTTTGCGAGATTGTTTTTATGTTCCTAAACTTAAAAGGAATTTAATTTCTGTAGCTTGTTTATTTAAATACTCCTATTTGGTTTCTTCTAATAATAAAGTGGTGATTCGTAAAAACAAATCTTTTATCTGTTCTGGATGGATGCAAAATAATCTCTATTTTATTAAACCTAAGATGAACTTATTCCTTAATGATGAGATAAATGATAATAACTATAAAAGATTTAAAACTTCTCACTCTAATAGGATTTACCTTTACCATTTGCGACTTGGTCATATTAACCTGAATAGGATTCAAAGGTTAGTAAAGAATGAACCTTTAAGTCACTTAAAGGTGGAATCTATACTACTATGTGAATCTTGTTTAGAGGGTAAAATGATCAAAAGACCATTTAGGTCTAGGGACAATAGGGCCGAAGGGGTTTTAGAACTTATGCATAGTGATGTTTACGGACCGATGAACATCCGGGCACGATGAGGGTATGAGTATTTCGTCGCTTTTATTGACAATTACTCAAGATATAGGTATGTGTACCTAATACACTACAAAACCAAAACTTTTGACAAGTTCATGGAGTTTCAGGCTGAAGTGAAAAAGCAATTGGGTAGACCCATAAAGGCACTTCGATTCAATCAAGGTGGAAAATACTTTTCCGATGAGTTCTTAGGATACTTATTAGAGAATGGAATTTTATCCTATTTGACTATGACGGGTACTCTGTAGTAGAATAGCGTTGCTGAGAGAAGAAATAGAACTTTATTAGAAATGGTTAGGTCCATAATGAGTTATTCATCACTGCCTTTATCCTTTAGGGGATATGCACTACAAACCGCATGTTATCTTTTAATAATATGCCTTCAAAATCGGTCCCTACAACTCTTCACGAGTTGTGGACGGGCAAGAAGATATCTTTAAACCATATTTGCATATGGGAATATCCGGCTCATATCCTGTTTAAGGATGCGAATAAGTTGAAAGCGCATTCGAAAGTTTGCGTGTTTGTAAGATACCCAAAAGGGACTAAAGAGGGTTATTTTTATAACCCAAAGGAAAATAAAGTCGTGATTTCAAGTAATGCAACTTTCCTTGAGGAAAGTTACATAGACGACTTTAAACCTTGAAGCAAAGTGGTGTTTGAGGAGTTGGCGAGTGATTCGATCACTCCGGGGTTCCAAATGAAACTGTTCAAATCAGTGTAGAAAAACCAACCAAACCCGAGCAATAACCTAAGGGGTTTCATCGTAGTGAGAGGATCGGGCATCAACCCGAGCGGTATATATTCAATGGTGAAGCCTTCTTGGCTAAACTGGATGCACATGATAGGGATCCTTATACTTACGAAGACGCTATGCAGAATGTTGATGTGAAACTCTGAATAGAGGCCATGAACACAGAGATGAAGACTATGAGACTAATCAGGTCTGGGAGCTTGTGGATCTTCCCGAAGGAGTAAAACCGATAGAGTGTAAGTGGATCTACAAGAGAAAAAAAAGAGTGGATGGAAAGGTCAAAACCTTTAAGGCTAGACTGGTAGCTATGGGATACACGCAAAAAGAAGGAATCAATTACGAGGAACCTTTTCGCCTATCGCCATGCTTAAGTCCATCCGGATTCTCTTGTCCATAGCTGCTGCACTCGACTATGAGATTTAGCAGATGGATGTCAAGATGGCTTTTTTAAATGGCTATCTTGATGAGTCCGTATATATAGGGCAACCAGACAGGTAAGGTTTGGAAGCTGCTAAAGTCAATTTATGGACTTAAGCAGGCTTCCTGTTCTTAGAATATAAGATTTGATCAAGTGATTAAGATTATGGGTTCACACAAAATGTGGACGAACCATGTGTTTACAAACACATTAAGGATAAGAAGGTGGTTTTTCTATTGCTCTATGTAGATGACATTCTGCTAATTGGCAATGACGTTGGGGTGTTGTCATCAATCAAGTTATAGTTAACCAAGCAGTTTGACATGAAAGACTTAGGTGAGGCTAATTTTGTTCTCGATATCTAGATCTTTTAGGATTGAAAGAATAGAATAATAGCTTTATCCCAGGTGGGTTACATAGATAAAATTCTCAGAAGGTTTGCAATGTAGGATTCCAAGAAAGGTGGGCAACCATCTAGGTCTGGAATTACCCTTTCTAAAAAAGACTCTCCAAAGTCCAAGGAAAAAAGAGAGTACATGAAGAATGTGCCTTATGCATCAGTAGTAGGTAGTCTCTGTATGCCATGCTTTGCACACGACAGGATATTTGTTATGCAATCGGGATTGTAAGTTGATTTCAAGCGGATCCAGACCGAACCATTGGGATACAGTCAAGCATATTTTTAAGTACCTGAGAAGGACTTAGGGATATATGCTTGTGTATTCGAGTGAGGATTTAACTCCTCTAGGATATACTGACTCGGATTTTCAATCCTGTCTGAATTCGAGGAAATCAACTTTGGGTCTTGTGTTTACTCTAGGTGGCGGTGCCATCACTTAGAGAAGTGTGAAGCAAGATTACACTTCAGATTCAACGATAGAGGGCTAAGTATGTGGCAGCTAGTGATGTTTCGGAAGAAGCAATGTAGCTCCGCAAGTTCCTTAGCGATCTTGAGGTAGTTTCTAGTACAGATAAGACGATATCGTTGTATTGTGATCACAATGCTATGATAGCTAATGCAAAGGAACCAAAATTTCACCAGAAGAGTAAACATATTGATCGAAAGTATCATTTGATAAAGGACTTCGTAGAGGGTGGGCATATTGCTGTTTGCAAAATTGCTTCAGAGGATAATTTAGTTGATCTATTCATGAAGACACTTACTAGGAGAGTCTTTGAGAGGCATGTAGAAGCTATAGGGATGCAAGATTTGTCATATTTACTCATTTAGTGCAAGTGGGAGATTGTTAGACATGTATGCCCTAAGGAGTAAAAATGTAATATGTTTTTAGAGATATTTTTATCTATAAAGAATTTATTTATTATTTATATACCAAATCTTGTCCTCTTTAAGTTCATATTTGTTGAATATATGATAAGTAAACAAAAGTTTGAGACTGTCGGTCTAATCCTTCTAAAAATCAGACATATGATGGATAGATTATACGAAAGATATGATTCTAAAAGTGACGGTCTAAATCATAAGATTTGCAATCGACAGAATAAAGTTGGGCGCTTTATTCATGCAAAAATTATTATGCTGTCAATATACCTAATGGGAGATAATTTGTCTTGGCCATCGGAGGCTACTCGAATAGAAACATTAGTGCATTGTCATAGATGACGATGCATTGGATCAGGATATAAAGTGAATTGATTTGGATTAATAATTCTACCTTTACAAATCGATTCATTTTAGACAATCATATATTTTGTGTCTTAATCCTGAGATGAATAATAGGCTCGTTGTCTTAAATTATGTCTTTTGATGTACCAAAGGGTGACATCTTCATTTTCTGTTGGTAGGCATGCCGGTACGTTGGAGGCATGACTCTTGATAACGTAGACTTATTATTCATGGATACAGAATCCATAACTTCTCTTTAAGAGTTGTTGATATCCTCTTATATGCGTTATTCTATAGTTGAAAAACTAGAGTGCTCAACCATTTGAATACATAAGTGTAACCGAATAGTACACTATCTTTAGATGGTAAGTTTTCCAATGGTGTGATAATGGAACGTAAGAGAAAAATAATTAGAAAGGTAAGACAGAATTTATCCTTAAGTTGATTATGGATAATCCTATAGAGATACAACATATCATGATATGTCATAAAAACTTAGTTATTCGGGCCTCGTAATTCTATGGAGTTTGATAGTACAGCACTAAGCTTTTACTGGAGTATCATTAGAACTGATAATTATAAAATTTATATCTAGGATATTAGGTTTTATAATTATCAAAAGCTTGAACTATATAGGTCCATATGGTCCCCTTTGAATGATACGGCGTGCTTTTTCAATAAATTGGTTATTTATGTCAAATTATTAGATTGGCTAAAATTCGAGTTAATTAGATCTAATAATTCATGTTGATTTATCAGTTGAATTAATTCTGTAACTAATTTAAGATAAATATGTTGGTTTATCAATTGAATTAATTTGGTGAATTAATTCAAGATAAACATGTTGAATAATTGTGAATAATATCTTATTTGTATGGGTTTATTAGGATATGATTATTTTAATCAAATAATTTCTCTATTGGATTATTTAAATTAAAATTAAGACTCTGTCAAAGATACCTAGAACTAATCCAATAGGTTGATATAGCACCTATCGAATCAACCTTGGATTTGAATCAAATTCAAATCGAGTATCTACGACGGCGCAATCGACTGCGCCTTTGTATCGCTGTCGACCGTAGCTATCAGACTCCGAGTTTGATTATGTGGATTCGAATTTGAAACTGATTCAAACTTGAATTTTGAGGCTTTATCAAATAATGATTGACCCCAAGTCCGATCTCTATAAAGAGAGAATGAGTTCTCTTTGTTATTGAGATCAATTGAGAAATCTAGAGTGAGTACTCTATCAGTGAGACTCTAAAACTTCTCGGAGAGCTGTTGTTCACAAATCACAAACTATAGCTTTGGGTATTTCTCAATTAGTTGGAAGGAGAGCCACCTGTGGAAGATCTATACAAGTGAGAGAATAGCAAAGAAAACTAGTTGGTTGAGGTCCTTCTGCAACATCCTTTCTCTTCATCGATTGTGGAGCTTCTTCGAGTTACAAGGTTAGTAAGATTTGGTTAATTTATGCATACAGCGTGTCAAACTTGTGTTTTAGAAAATACTCTAGTACAATATTTTTAAAATTCCGCTGCATACTATTTTTCCAACACTCGGCCCATATTGCTTTGGTGTAGTCCAGAAGCTTCTTTCTTGATGATACTCAAGAAGGACAAAATGGTTTATTCACGTCTGTGTTTAAATTAAAAGATTACTAAGATGGCAATAAATACTCAAGCTAATCATGATCTACCAAATCTATGACACTCATAAAGGAGATATCCTATAAGTGATCACGGTTGTGATGTTTAGCCAATAAGAGAGAAGATTATCGTGTATTTGAATTTAAATTAAGCTTAAAAAGTAAAGCATCAACCATCCCCAAGTACTATAAATAGAAGCCAGTTTTAGATAATTGCCTAAGTCCAATTCTTGGCACAAACTTTTTGTTTTCTTATTTTCACATTGTGAAACCCTACCACCTTAAAAAAAACCCAAAATGGACATAGCCTTCAACTGGGGTGAACCACTATAAATTTTGTGTGCTCTTGTCATTATTTACTTTACTGCTTTAATTACTTTGTTCGAGAGTGCTTATCATGGTGAGGAATTGAGAAATTCTTGTGTGACAATTTTTGTCTGTCAATAGCTATTAAATAATATTTGAATTTGGATATTTAACCAAATATGGTATTCATTCCCTTTGATAAAGAATCAATACTAAAGGATGTGAAAGGGGTACTCCCTTTGCATATTCCCTATATTATGTGGGGACAATTAAAGGAAGACGTTTAGCGTATAGGGTGAGGCGGATGTTTGCTTTGCATTAAAAAGAAAGGAAAAGTAAAAAGTGATTCTCTTTCCAATTAAATAATGAGTTTACTTAGAAAATTAATAATAAGAGTTCTATGGGCCCTATAAAATATAAGAAATGAGGAAAGAGAATACTAAGATTTCTAAACCTTTTAGTATTGATTCCTTATTAAAGAGAATGGATACCATATTTACTTGGACGTCTAAATTAAAATATTATTATTTAATAGTTATTTATTATGTAAAAATGATACTTTAATAATTACATTGAATGAGTTCCTTCCTTAGTAAGTAAACACTAGAAGGAGAATGGGATTGTTTCGCATTACAACTTCAAATAATTAAGTAAATACTAAAAAGGGAATGAATAATACTTGCTCTTATTACTTTACCTTCCATTCCAATGCTATTATTTTTTTCCTTTACATCTTTTTACGCTTTGGTAAACATACCGTAGGTATAGAGAGGTAACAACAAAAATGATTTCACCAAATCATTTAAAAATATCTTGATTATCTTTGAGTTTTTGTTAGCATTATTATGCTAAAGATTTTAACTGCCATTAAAAATTTAAGACCACCTCAAGAAAATAAAGCTATATATAATTAGATCAAACAAACAGTTAGAAATACTGGAAAACCTAGACTAACCTAAACTAAGAAAAGGAGTGACAGTGAAAGGCTGGACAAAAAATTGACAAGATTAACTGCTGAAGAAGATGAAGACTAATGGAGAAAAGAGGTTGATCACTGGTATGGTGGGGAGAAGAGGGACAGAGAGGCCGAGATGCAGAGAATGTGAGATAGGCTGCTAAGAAAACTAAAAAGGCGAGTTTTTTTTTTTTTTTTTTTGGGGGGGGGGGGGGCGCGC
>CAMOHE010044163.1:31191-44775 GCA_946598075.1 Artocarpus hirsutus
CCCCCCCCCCCCCCCCCCCCCCCCCCCCCCCCCCCCCCCCCCCCCCCCCCCCCCCCCCCCCCCCCCCCCCCCCCCCCCCCCCCCCCCCCCCCCCCCCCCCCCCCTCCCCCCCCCCCCCCCCCCCCCCCCCCCCCCCCGCCCCCCCCCGCGCTGAGAGAGGGGCAGCTATGAGCGAGAATGAAGCGTCCAAGAGTGAACAAAAAAGGTAGGATTTTGTTGCTGATAGGGAAAAATATTTTTAAAAACATATTAGAATAAGCGTGAATCATCCTCAAGTCAGTTTAGTGTCAAGCTAACACAAACTCAACATGTTTTTTGATGGGTCAATTTTGGATTAATACTAAAATGATATGTGGCTATTTTTTTTTAAAACTAACCTGCAAAAAATTATGCTATGTTTGTGTCATGACCTATGTTGCTAATCGTAATAGTTAGTTTGGTGTCATGACCTATGTTGCCAGTCGTAATAGTTAGTTTGGATTAAAACACCATCTATGTACCTTTTTTTTTAATACTACATCTACAAATTTAACAAAACATAGAATTATAATATTTTCATTCCATGAAAAAAGAACAATAACAGCAACAACAATAATAACAAGAAAATCGTGATTTAGTGACAATTGATTTAGTAACATTTAATGAAGAAATGTTATTGTAAGTACAATCCAATGGCATTTGCTAAAAAAAGTTACAAAAGATGTAGTTTAGTGGCATTTAGAAAATGACACTAACAAAGATAATTTTACTAACATTTAAAAATATCACAAAAATATAATAATAGTCAGATTTTCTAAATGTAACAATAAATATTTTTTTTTACTGACATTTAGAAATGTCATTGTAGTATAATAAAAATCTATATTCAACTGTTTTAAAAAAATATTATTTTTTACGGTTCAAATTTTCACTAATTATTTTGATTTTGTTGCCCTTTTGCTTTTGGAGGGATAATGAACAGTATTAGACAAATTAAACAGATATTCCTCCGTCTTAGCTTTGTTCAAACTCCTCTCCCCGAAACATTCACAACTCCTACACCATCCCAAGCAAAATCCTCATTCGATGACTGATCAACTCATACCCAAGCATCAACGACCTTTTATATAAATTGTTTTTTTCTTGATCACTCCCTCCACTGCAGTCTATGGCTTATTTATCTGCAAATAAACTGCGACAAAATAGGCAACTTCAAATGCTTTCCTAGGCGTGAAATATCTCAAAAATTGTATGCAATATTGAAGTCAATATCGCTGCCTTTTGGAAGGCCAAATCTCCTAGGTAACTTCCTACTTTTTTCCTAACTCGAATTAAAATGGGTTTTCAGAAGACATGTAAATTTTTGGTATTTCAATTGTAATTTATTATGACAGGGGTGGGTTTTTCAGTGTAAAAGATAACAAGGTGGCCAAATCCCAAACGGCTTCTTCTTCCCATGGGTTTTTCAGTGTGATTCTACAAGTTCTTTGAGGATCTTAAGGTAGTTCTTGATATAAATAAACCGATGTCGCTGTATTATGATAACACTACAGTGATAGCTAATGCTAATGAACCAAGATTTTATAAGTAGAGTAAGCATATACATCAGAAGTATTATGTGATGAAGGACATCATGGTAAGTGAAAATGTGGAAATATGTAAGATCGCGTCTGAGGACTTTATAGCCTATCGGGGCTATAAATATGTGTAACATATCATATTTACTCACTTAGGGCAAGTGTGAGATTATTAGACAAGGTGCCTTAAGAATTAAATGATTTAATAAGTTTTTTGAAACATTTAATCAATAAAAAGTATTTATCATTCATATATCAAATGTTGTCCTCTTTATGTTTATTTATGTTGAATGTATGATAAGCAAACAAAAGTCTATGACTGTCAACCTAAACCTTTAAAATCATGCATATGATGAACAAATTATGTGAAAAACAAGAATCTTGAATGTGATAGTCTAAATGATAAGGTCTGCAATCGAGATAATAAAGTTGAACACTTTATTCGTTCTAAGATTGTTATGTTGTCTATATCCTTAACATAAAATGACTTATCTTGATCATCCAAGTAGGACTCCACAAGTAGAAACATTGTTCTATTGTCATAGGTAACGATATATTGAATCGGGACAAAAGTTGAATTGATTTCATTGATAATTCTATTGTTTAAATCAATTCACTTTTGACAATCATATATGTTATGCTTTAATCTTGAAATAAAAAAAGAGCCCATATTTTTGACTTCGTATTTTGATGTACCAAAAAGCGATATCTTGATTTGATGATGGAACGCATACATGTACCTTAGAGACATGATTCTTGATTGACATAGACTCGTTATTCATATATATAAAATCCGTAGCTCTTTTGTAAAGTTAATGATATTCTTTTATAGGCATTATCCTGTAATTGAAAGACTAAAGTGCTCAACCATTTAGATATATAGGTGGAACCAAATAGTATATTATTTATAAATATTAAGTATTTCAATAATGAAATAACAAAACATAAGATAAAAATAATCAGGAAGATAAAACAGAATTTATCCTTAAACCAATTATGAATATCCTATGAGGATGTTACACATTATAATATGTCATCGACGATTAGCTTGTTGAAGCTTTGTAATTTTATATAGTTTAAAGTACAACTCTAAGCTTTTAGTGGAATAGCGTTAAAGTAGATAATTATAAAATATATATGTATCTAGGATATGTTATTTTATAACTATAGGAGCTTGATCTAAATATGTTTACCAGGTCCCTTTTACTAGCTCATTATAATTCTTGTAATGATACGGTATTTTTTTAACGTCTTGGTGACTTATGTTAATCATTAAATTGGATGAAATTCAATATAATGAATTTAATAATTCATATTAGTTTATTGACTAAATTAATTTTTTGAATTAATTCAAGATAAACATATTTGAATTTTTTGGATAATATTTTATTTTGATATAGGATTATATATATATTACTGTTTTAATCCAATAACTTCTCTATTAAATTATTTGAATTAAAACTAAGGCTTTATCTAAGATTTCTGTGTGAAATAAGATATTTTGAGAATTCTAAATTGTCACTCAATCAGCGTGCCAAGTTTGGCAGGCAAGTGCAAACAGTTCGATAGGTCGGTGCAACCAATTCGGCTGGCCAGAGGAGTCGGTTCAATAGGCCAATCTCCTAGATCGGTATGCCGAACATGCGATAATATAATTACGTGTTTTCCAGTAGAAGTACTCAAATTTTGAAGCCTAATTTGATAAAAAAAAAACTAAACCCAGATTCGACCACTACATAAAGGAAACCAATTTTCATTATTCCTTAGATCATTTTAGAAGCAAAGAGTAAATACTCTAGTAAGAGAAGCTCTAAAACTCCTGAAGGTGCTATTGTTCAACATCTCAAATCTTAGTTTTAGGTTTTCTCAAATAGTTGAAATAATAGTCACCGGAGGAGAAATTGTACGATGTGCGACCACCCACACTCCAATCGTGGAAAGAGAATAGCAAGAAAAACCAATTGGTTAAGGCTCTTCTAGAGAGTTCTTTTTTATTTAGTTTTTTTGTTGTCTTTGCTATACAAAAGAGGTTCATAAAATCTATTATTAATTTATGCACTTAGCATGTCAAACTTGTTATTTGAAAAAGAATTTGATTTAAAACTTTTTAAAATTCTGCTACGTATCATTTTCCAAGAGAGCTCATATTTGAAAATTTTTTATCCAAAGTATCTAAGTCCAGCAGTATTGTTCAATCTCCCATTCAAAAAAAAATAAAAAAATAAAACCTCCTTCTTATCTCGTTCAGCTCTCCTCTTCTTCCTTCTCTACTCTACCAACCGCCGTCGCAGGCCATAGATGTTCTCTCTCAAAGTTAAACATGATTTTCTTCTTTTACCTAACATAGAACAATTCTTCATCTCCTTAAAAAAATGAAAAAGAGAAACTACGGCAAACAAACCACAAACCATGTTCATAACTCTAACACCAACAAGCAATTGTCCTAGACAAATAAACCAAACTTTGAAGAAACTGAAAAAAAAAAAAGGAAAAAAAAAAAGACATTCAATTGTTCTAGATAAACAAACCAAACTTTAAAGAAACTAAAGAGAAAGAGAGAGAGAGAGAGAGAGAGAAATGTCTTGTCATTTTCACAAAGGCCCTACATAAACAAACCAAACTATGAAAAATACGCCGTCATAAATTTACGGCGACGCTTGGGTAGCATGTTCATAAAGGCTACTTAATTCCTTTGTTATTTGCAAACTCTCTCACAGCCTCAACATAAGTCTTATCATCCAATCCCTTAATTGCATTCACGAACCCCATACACGTAACAATACTATCCTCTGGATCTATAGGACTCTTGCTGGCCGATTGAAGATCTCTCTTCTCAATAATGTATTGGTAGAACTCTTCATGTGCCCATACAAAAGCCTCATTTTTTGAAGCCTGACTTTTTGCTGTTTGACTTTTTGACCAACGCTCGATAGAGTCGATAATGCTCTTGGTGTTACTCTTCTTTTTGAAATGGGAACTACCTCCTTCAGAACATTTGGCCGTGGAAGTTGGGATCTTCAAGATGCCCTCTGAGTCTCATATCTCTTCCTAAAGTTTTACCTCCTACACAGTCTTATTAGCTGCCTGTGCCACGTTGGCAGCCGTGTGTAGACCAATTGCCCTCTTCACTGTAGCTATTATTCTACCAAAAATCTCATAAAGGACATCATATTTTGCCAAACCCTTCTTTTCGTTTTTTTTTTTTTTTTTTTTTTTTGCATCAGGATATTTCTAGCCACTCGAAGCAAATACAAATTAACAACTATAATCCAATTGAACACTATCATCTTCTTATAAATTCTTAACATTGTATAGAATGACTACTACCTCTAAGTAACTATTCCACATATCTTCAATATCAGTCACGGTGTTAGATTTGAGATCCCAACCAAATTCGGTTGATCCAACCTTCTTACCAAAGTCTTTAGTAGAAATCCTTAGTCTATTCTACTTCGCCTTTAATTGTTGAAGCGTGTAATACTTTCCAAACGTCGCTGTTAATTCATTCTCAATCTTCATCCAAGTTTTTTTGTCTAAGTTAGAAGAATGCAATCCATTTTTTATCTCCTCATGTAACAAATCAATAAGGTAATTCTTCCTCTGGCATGCATGTAGCATGTTCCACACTATTACTCATCTATCCAACGGTCACATTTATATGTTATTGCAACTCCACGCTATTACTCGGCAACATTGAAAAACACAACAAAAAAGCAGAGACCAGCGCACAATATAGACAACAAATGCATTATATAGACAAAATTGGGCAATCTGAAGATAACCCAATTTTGTAGAAATATACTGGTATTGTGTAAAGGACTTTTAGACATTTTTTTAAACTTAGTGAGTGAGGCACAACCCCCTTATTGCTTTCTGACCAAGTCCATTCTCCTACTCATGATGCAGTCCACTCATGACTCAAAACATGTTCAATATATGCCAAATCAAGCAATCAAAATGACTATTAGATTTCAAGTCTCAACGTATGTATTTTACTTTGTGCAAAAACTCCCCTGCAGATAATAGGTGTTTTGAAACTTGTAAATGAAAAATGTGAATTTATATACAAGTAAATATTTTTCTAGATGAATTATTTAAAATAACAGGCTGGCTTTAGAAAAGATGTTAAGCTTCTATGTCATTATAAACTAATCTTACTAAAGTTTATTGATTAATGCTTCATCTTCAGAGTTCAAAAAAAAACACAGAAGTTATGGAAACAAAATGAAAACTTTAGCAAGAAAAACCCCAATCACAAAGATGAAAATACTTTTAGCACAAAAAAGTAGCGGGACAAAAAAAAGCCAAAAATCGCACATAAACCCTAACATCACCTACAATAAAACGAAAACCTCAAATCATAGAGATCCAAAAAAAAGCAGGACAAGCAGTAATAAAAAAACCCCATATTCGCACTTAAATTCTAATCATCACCCACAATCACAACGAAATTCCAACACCCATATAAATAGATCAATGCAAATGGATGCATACCTTATCGACTGATGAAGAAGAAAGTCAGAGCAAGAAGTAAGAGGAAATAGAGATCCAAACCAACGAAACCCTCGTCAAAACAAGTGAGAGGAGAAAGACAGATCCAAAGTTGATCACCAAGCCAACAGCAACGAAGCAAGTTACGAGTTTCGTTTAGAGAGAGAGATTTGTTTAGAGTGAGATCCAGAGGTCGAGAGAGAAAGCTCGAGGAACTTGAGGCAAAGTCGAGGGATTTCGGAGAGAGAGAGAGAACGGAGACAACGGGTTGTTTAGTATTGTTTTTGAAAAAAATGAATTTGTTTTTATTTTAAAAAATAAGAATTTTTAGAAATTATGCTTTGAATGTAATATAGTGTAAAAAAATACATTGATAAAATTATACAATATAAAAATTACACTAAAAAAATAATACAGTGTAAGAATTAGACTGTTGTAAAATCACACAGTACAGAATTAGACTGTGTAAAAAATATAGATTACACTTTTTTATATAAAAGCAAAAAGAGAAAAAAAAAAGAAAATTCGAGATAAACTCAAATTTCTCTCTCCTCATTTTCTCTCATTACTTTCTCTCTCCTCAAAAGTGAAGTTGAGATTTTGAGCTCTGTTTTCGACACCTCCCACACAGTTGGAAAGATCTCGACGAGCTGAGCTCAACGGTGTACCGAGCAGCCCAAAAGGCTGCCGAAGGAAGGCTCACGCGCCGCCCAAAGTGGCGGTGGAACCCAAATTTTTTGAGCTGATTTCTCCTCCGTCCGACCACCAATTGAGGTGATTTTGGTCTCTATGGACTCAGGGTGATGAGAGGAGTAGGATGGTACCTATTTTCCAGCTCAATTTCAGTTGGAAGGGCTTCGACGGAGCCGCCCTAGCTCCGTCGTGGCACCACAGTGGGAACCGCCGTTCCCAACGGCGGTGAGGCACACCGCCGGTGCCAAAAGCTTCAGAGTGGGATGCCCATCAAAAGCCCTCGCCCAATTGCACGATTCAACAGCCGTTGGCCGGAGTTCCACCTGCTCCGCCACCGACCATAGTGAGCAACGACGATCTCGCATGTCGCGCCGCCGTTGTGCCAAATTGATGGCACGGTTATGCTCAGAAGAGCATGGGTAACGTGTAGGTGCCTTCAATTTCGTAAAATGTCGTCGGATGGACGGAGAACTACGTCTCCATCGTGAGCCGCCGAGAGGGTAGGCGGAGCCACCACCTCACGCCATGTCGAGCTGTCCCACCATGGGGAAAACTCTCAGAGAGGGACGGGGAAGGAAACCCCCAAATCAATTTGGGGCCACCGTCGTCGAAAAGCCAAAATCGGGACCGTCGGTTTTGGCCGAGAATCCCACCCTCGATTTATGCAGATGGAGGCCAAATTGAGTGAAATTGACCCCACAAATGGACTTAAGAGGGTCGATTTAGGGGGGGTACGCTCAAGCCCAGCCATCAACGAGGCCAGTTGACGCCGGTCAACGGCCACCCAAGGCCCGTTTTGTGATTTTGCAATTCGGACCTCCGATCGACAATCCGAGACAGTTTCCCGACTTGTTTTGATGCTCTGAATGCAACGATGATCTCCGTTCGAGCTAATTCCACTCCGGTGAAAATAGTCTGGTACCGACTGCACGCGGATCGAGGCGATTCCAACAGCAGTATCGAAGTCCAGAATGTTATGTGAAAGAATGTATGATCTCCAAGAAGCATTCCTAGCCATGTATGGTAGCTCGAGGAGCACTGCATAGGATGCTTTACATACTGTTGATACAGCGAGGTACAACTAGACCCGCGTAGCTCGGAGTCCAAGTAAGTGGCAATCTCGCTTACAGTATGAATCATATTTAGATGCTTTCATAAGATTTATGAAATTGCATGATCAGTGATTGGTACACTGTTTTATGTAAGAATGAAGAAAAATGACACGAAGGGCAAAAAGGTCATTTTATGAAAATGGTCAAAACGGACCCAAAACGCCCGATGACGGAAAACATTTATTAGTGGTGATTTTTCCGTATTATGTACGTAAGGAAATGTTAAGTTAAGTAATGAGTGTTGTTAAGTCACGAAATGGACGAAAAAACCCGTCAAATACAAAATCGTCATTTTTACAAAAATGGCTAGAACGGAGCTAAACACTCCAATTTAGCATAACGTTATTAGATGGAAAATGTTCCATAATATGTTGAGTAATGTGACTGTCATGTGTGACGAGAGTTTTAATAAGGATGTTTAGGTAAACGTGAGGTAACCAGATGGGTTGCAAAATTAAGGAAAGGAAAGGGTAAACCGACAGTTTACCGAGTTATGAAAAAGGGGAAGAATGTTTAACGTTTATGTTTTATTATCAATCGAGTGGATTGATAAAAAGAAAGTTAATTAATGAGTCGGCTGTCGTATGATCAGGACACAGGAGCCGACTAACGAAAGAAAATGGAATGAGAAAGGAACGAGACAAGAAAGGAATAGAGTACGATATAGCATAGTACAGTAAGTTCAGACCTCACCTACAGCATGAAGTAAATGATTTTTTAAATGTTTTGTTATACATTTATAAATGAGCTTGCAAGTATTATACAAGTTGTTTCTAAAGTATGTTTGCATTTATTATGCAAAAGTTTTAAAGATTCAAAAAAAGGTTTGCAATGAATTTGCAACTGTTATGATGAAAGCCTATTTACATCTTGATATGCATAAGGTCTTAAATGTTCAAGTTATGATTTAAAAGTATTTAAAGTATGTTTTGCATTTTTGATAATGCATAATATTTTATAATTAAAGTTATAAGCTTTATGATGCATTGTTATGCATTCAGTTAAGTTTTAAAATAAAAGTTGTGATTCGTAAAATGTGATTGTATTATATGTTACATATGTTATGCAATGAGTGTTAAAGTATATGTTATAATTTGCAAAAGGTGATTGCATTACATGATGCATTTGATATGTAATACGTTGCATTTGTTATGCAATAGATTTCACGGTACAAGTTATAAATTGCAAGTGTTTGCATATGATGTGACTGCATTTGACATGCTCACAAAAGACAATAAGAAGGTAAAGTAAGGATAAAAAGGAAAGTGTTGTACTAGCCTCTGTGTTATAAGGTAATGAACGTAAAGTTAAAGTTAACCTCTAAGATATGAGGTACTTGGCTACGTGATCGATGGTCTCAAGTCTTCTGCAAGGGAAGCATCATGTTAATGATCTCATGATTAATGAGTTGGTACGAACACTAAAGTAAGGTAAAGAAAGTGAGTGAAAGATAAGGAAAGATAAGGACAGGAATGGAAAGTTAAAGCAAGATAAGGGCAGTTAAGAAATGAAAGTAGTAAGTACAGTAAGAAAAGAGTGTTCGTAAAATGCTCATAATGAAAGTTAATAATTGAGCATAAATGGAATCATGCATTTTGATTCTGCTTGAATTCCTTTTTATGAAAAATTTATATGTCATGTTATGAGAGACATTTCGAGAAATGTTTTACGTTAAACGTTTATGAAAAACGTATTTATGTTTATGATTAACATTCTAAGGAATGTTTTGTATAAACTGTTTATGAAAAGATTTTCATGATTATAAGAAAAGGGTTTATAAAGGATGCTTTATGAAATGCATTCTAATGATTGATGTTAAATGTTTTATGAAAGCGTTTATGAGAAACGTTTTATAAATGTTTCAAGCATATTATGAAAACGTTTATGAGGAATGTTTTAGAAATATTTTATGAAAAGTGCTTATGAAAAACGTTTATGAAGAATGTTTCAAGAGGAAAGTTTTTATGAGAAAAGATTTAAAGTATGTTTAAACGCTTTGTGAGTTTATGTTTGAACTTACTAAGCGTAAGCTTATAAGAAGTTTTTCATGCTGTAGGTAATATATGGGTGACCAGTAGGACCCGTTAGCGGAGCTGGGTGCTGTAGAAGGACAGACGCTAGATGTGGGAATAGATATCACTACAGCTTGCTTCTGCTACGCAAAGAAAAGGTTTTACACTATTTAATGTAGTGTTTCCAAGGTTTTTAAGGAAATAAGAGTTTTAAGAAATGTTTTCAAAGGTTTTTAGATACATTGTATTAAATGTGTTAGAAAGTTATGAAGTGATATGTTAAGCTATGTTTAGTAAATGTTTCTTATTAAGTTCTAAGAAATAGTTTGAAATGGTGTTAAAGACAAAGGTTGAGCGAGGTCTCAACAGGAACGGCGACAAAGGTCGCAACAGTTTGCAAGTATGATTTAATGAATGTTAAATGTTTAAAGAAATTTTTTTTGAAATTCAGTGTTTTTTTACTAAGTAAGTAAGATTACTGTTTTATACACAATGTTTATGAAAGTTAAGTGATGGCCGAAAAGGCGGGTCGTCACACCATTGGTGTGGAGGCCTAGATTGGAAGATCATGTTGTTAAAGAGGAAAGCTAGGATACCCTGATAGTCTTCAAAAGGTTTGTAAAATTCCAAAAGCTTTCTACTATTAATTAAAATTATATATCTATTCCCGATGAACAAAGTTTTTAAAAAATTTTTGTTTGTCAACGATCCGCCTCTTCCACTTCGTTTCATATTTCAATTCCAACAAATGGCATCAGAGCGGGTTATAGCATATATAATTTTAATTAAAGATGATTTTATTTTGATAATTTCATGTTCTTGATGCATGTTTGTGGGCACTTTATATTTTTGTAATTTTTATTCATGTGATGAATGGTTATTTGATGAATGGATTTTTGGTCGTTAATTATATGGTCTTTTTGGATTGATAATTTTATTTTCAGTTTGATTAGATCAAATCTGTGTAAGCCCATGAGGGGGCATAGGCTTTTTGTAATTTATCATTAATTTTTTTTTCTCCTCTCCTTCAACTGCTGCACGTGGAGCGCTGAAGAAAAAGAAGTTCATTTGATCTTTTGGCCTAGTTGAGAACTTTGGGCCTATCAAATTTCAAAAGTAACCCAACAATTGTTGCATAGTAAACCAGTTGATCAAGACTACAACATTGGAGCAAGGAATTATGCATAAATTACAAGAAGACCTTTGTAATTTATTTATTTATTTATTTTTCCTTTTTTTATGGGTTGTAATTTAATTATCCAAAAGGACCCGGTCAAAAATCCACTGTTTATGTTCATGCTTTATTTTCATGAGATGATTGTGATAACATGTTCATGCATTATAACATGTCATCTAGGAAAGTGCCCACTTATAGTTATTGTAACATGACATGCATACACATGCATATTATTTTTTTTATAAAGGTGTTTATAAAATGATTTAATATGTGTTAGAATTAATTTAATGAGATTAAATTAATTGGGTTGGTTTTATAATTTTAATTTACTAATCAACCGAATAATGTGAATTTAGTTTTAATAGTTAAAACTTGATAAAATTCACATTATTTCTAAGTTATTTAATTTTTAAATTGTTTAATGATTGGGTAACTTAAACAATTCATAATAAATTTAGATTTTTAGAAAATCTGGTAATTTATCTAAATATAAATAGAATGAGATTCTATAAACACATAATATAACCTAGTAATTAAAAAAAAAATTTTACTATGATGTTTTGTAAGATAAAACACATCTTTTAAAATAATGAGTGGGAGAAGGTAATATGACAATATGACCTGCGGTCTCCACTATTAGCACAACACCGTGAGATTTAGGTGGCGCCTCGTGACGCTTTGATTTCGTCCTCCCTGCAGAAGGTGTCCATTTAAATCAATATCAAAGTTGGCTTCCTAAAGATAGGATTTTATAATGTATTTCAAAATTGACCTACCCTACGACGGCAATTTTGAGTTAAGTTGTTAAAATCTGAAATAGTGGGTCACACTCATAAGGATATAATTAAATTGTTAATTATATCTTGACTAAATATAAACAGTTATTAATAAATATAGAAAATATGAGATATTTTGAATATATTTATTAATTAAGAATGTCTCAATTCAATTCATAAATAATTTGACTTACCTTACAGCGGCACTTTATTTATTAAAATTGAATAATCGTGGAATTAGTAAAATATTTTTTATGTGTTTTTCATATGCATCATGCATCATGTTTACTATTCCAAAACATTTATTTATGATGTTTTTGCAACCATTTAATTTATGTTATTTTATTTATTTATTACAGCTACAATGTCTAATCCAATCATCGCTATTCTCTCAAATGAAAAATTAACCGGAGATAATTTTTTCAAGTGGAAGAGTAACATGAACATTGTACTAATTTGTGAAAATTACAAGTTTGTCCTAACGGAGGAATGTCCTCCATCGTCTGCTACCAATGCTCCTCGTAATGTATGAGAAGCATATGATAATTAGATCCAGGCAAACAATAAAGCCCGCTGTTTTCTTTTGGCTGGCATGTCTGACGTGCTTAGGATGAAGCACGAAAGCATGGAGACCGCTTATGAGATAATGCAGTATCTACAAGACATGTTTGGCAAACCTTCTAAAAAGGCACGCCATGAAGCCGTTAAGGCGGTAATGAATGCCAAAATGAAGGCAGGCATTTCGGTCAGAGAATATGTTCTCAACATGGTTAACTATCTCCATGAGGCCGAGGTGAACGGGGCTATGATAGATGAAGCCACATAGGTGGGGATGATTTTGGAAACCCTCTCCCCTACATTCCTTCAATTCAAAAGCAATTATTTCATGAATAAGCTGAACTATAATATGACTGAGTTGCTTAATGAGCTTCAAACCTTCGAATCTATTTCAAAAGAAAAGACTAAAGAAGCTGAGGCAAATGTTGCGGAAGCTCAACCCTCCTCTTCTACTCAAAAGAATAAGAAGAGGAAGAGGACTGGAGGAAGTGGTAAATCTAAAAATGGAGGGCAACCTAAGAAGAACAAAAGCAACAACAACAAGAAGAGCTCAAACCAAAAGAAGCCTAAAGGAAAATGTTTCCACTACGGCATAGTTGGGCACTGGAAGCTCAAAGAAAAGAAGAACAACGGTAAATCAGATTTACTCGTTTTAGAAGCTTGTTTAGTTGAAGATGATACTTCACCTTGGATAATTGATTCAGGGGCAACTAACCATGTTTGTTCTTCTTTGTAGATGCTTAGTTCTTCAAGGGAGCTTGCCAACGGGGAACAAATGATGAGAGTGGGAACGGGAGAGGTTGTTTCGGCAAGAGCAGTGGGAGTTGTTAAACTTTATTTTAGAAATAAGTTTTTAATTTTGGACAATGTTTATTACATTCCTTATTTTCGTAGAAATTTGATTTCTGTTCCAGGTTATTTGAACAAATGTTTAATGTTTCTTTTAATAATAATTATGTTAATATTTCTAGAAATGGTTTGAATATTTGTTCTGCGAATCTGGAAAATGGGCTTTACACTTTAAGGCCCAACAAAAAATCACTGCTCAATACCGAAATGTTCAAAGTTGAACAACCAAAACCCAAGAAGCAAAAGATTTCTTCTGATAATGAAACATACCTATGGCACCTTAGATTAGGTCACATTAACCTTGACAGAATTAACAGACTAGTAAAGGATGGTCCTTTAAAAGAACTAAAAGTTAGTTCT
>CAMOHE010044165.1:0-19480 GCA_946598075.1 Artocarpus hirsutus
GAATTATTATTAATATGACGTTTTAAATAAACGAGTTCCAAGAAATTATATTTATGATAAGTCCTAGAAAGATTAATTTTTAAGATATCAATATATGATGTTTAAGATGTTAAATTATAAGTATGATATATAATGATTTTTTAAGAAAGTTTTAAAGAAAATTTAAATGGGATTTATTTTAATATTTAATTTAACATTGTTTTGAAAATAATTTTATTTAAATTGCGATATGTCTTTAAAGTAATAGTTGCTAAATAATTATCTTTATGTTTAAAAAGAAAAGTTCAAGGAAATTACTATAGTTATACTTCAAGAAATAAATGTTATGAGTTATGTAAAGGATCATGATTTATAAATTATAATTAAGTTAAAACGTAATTATTATTATTACGTTATTATCATGTTTAAGAAATTTATGTATTTTGTTAAGTTACGAAATTAAGTTTCAAGAAATGATTTTTACATCTTTTAAAGTTGTATGTTGAGAATTCATTCTCTTTAAGAAATCATTGTTACTAAGTTTGGGAAATAATCATTATTCCCTCTAAGGTTTCATATCAAGGATTTCACAACAAGAATCCATTCTAAGAAATTAAAAAAAAATTATTTTGAATTTTTTGTACTTTATTATTAAGTATGTTAAAGTTACGAGCAAGTTCAGTTTAAGTGACGGCCACGTAGTGAGGGTCGTCACAGTATTTACTCACTTAGTACAAGTGGGAGATTGTTAGACATATATGCCCTAAGGAGTAAAAATGTAATATGTTTTTGGAGACATTTTTACCAATAAACAATTCATTTATTATTTATATACCAAATCTTGTCCTCTTTACATTCATATTTATTGAATGTACGATAAGCAAATAATAGTCTGAGACTAATGGCCTAAACCTTTAAGAATTGGACATATGAAGGACAGATTATGCAAAAGACATGATTCTTAAGGTGACGGTTTAAATCATAAGATCTGCAATCGAGAGAATAAAGTTAAGCGCTTTATTCATGTGAAGATTGTTATGTTGTCTATATCCCTATTGGGAGATGGTTTGTCTTGGCCATCGAAGGAGGACTCCATGAATAGAAACATTGGCACATTATCATAGGTGACGATGTGTTGGATTGGGACATAAAGTGAATTGATTTGGTTTAATAATTTTGTCTTGAAAAATTGATACACTTTAGACAATCATTTGTATTGTATCTTAATCTTGAGATGAAGAGTGGGCCTATTGTCTTGACTTTTGTCTTTTGATGTACCAAAAAATGACACCCACATTTTAATAGTGGTATGCATGTCGGTGCATTGGAGGCATGACTCTTGATAACGTAGACCTATTATTCACAGATATGGAATCCATAGCTCATCTTTAGGAGTAGTGATTTCCTCTTATATGCGTTATCCTGTAATTGAAAAACTGTAGCGTTCAACCATTTGGATACATAGGTGTAACCGAATGGTATACTATCTTTGGATGGTAAGTTTTCTGATGGTAAGATAATAGAACGTAAGATAAAAATAATTGGGAAGGTAAGACAGAACTTATCCTTAAGCCGATTATAGATAATCCTATAAGGATACGATACACCATGATATGTCATGGAGACTTAGCTATACGGGCTTCGTAATTGTATATAGTTCGAGCGTGTAGCTCCAAGCTTTTAGTAGAGTAGCATTGGGGTTGATAATTATGAAATGTATATCTAGGATATTGGGTTTCATAATTATTGGCAGCTTGAACTATATAGGTTCATCAGGTCCCCTTTGCTAGCTCACAAAATCTTGTAACGATACGGCGTGCTTTTACTATAATTTGTGACTTATGTCAAATTTATTAGATTGGTTGAAATTCAAAAGTGTCAAATAATTCATGTCTGTTTATCGGTTGAATTAATATTGTGACAAAATTAATTCAAGATAAACTTGTTAATTATTAGGATCGGATAATTCTTGTCTGTTTATCAGTTGATTGATTTAATTTTGGATAAATTAAATCAAGATTAACTTGTAGAATTATTAGCAATCTATTTATTTTTCTAGAGATTATCTAGATAAAGTTGTTTTAATTAGATAACTTCTCTATTGGGTTATTTGAATTAAAACTGAGGCTTTATCCTATAGAATCGCAGGTGGAAAATAAAAGATTCGTTGAGATTTTTTTTCTACAATTTGACATGCCGATCCTCAAGTTCGGCTTGTCGATGGGGCAAGTTCGGCTTGCCGGTAAGGCAGATTGGCCTGCCTATGCCTGAATAAAAAATCACGCATTTTCACACAGATTTCATGCGATATTGATCTGAATTTGATTCTGATTCGAATTTTTGAGGCCTTATTTGATAAGGACTGGCTCTAGACCCAATCTCTATAAATAGGGAGTGAGTCTCATAAGTTATTCAGATCAATTGAGAGATTAAGACTGATACTCTACTGGTGAGAATCTGAAAACTCTTTGAGAGCTCTTATTCACAAATCACAAACACTAGCTTTGAGTTCTCTCAATTGGTTGGAAGGAGAGTCACCTGGTGGAAGAGCTGTACGTGTGAGCCCACACTCACTATGATCATGGATAGAGAATAGCAAAGAAGGCCAGTTGGTTGAGGTCCTTTTGGAATGTTACTTCTCTTCACTGAATGTAGGAGCTTTTCGACATACAAAGGTTAGTAGGATCTGATTAATTTATGCATATAGCATGTCAAACTTGTGTTTTAGAAAATACTCTGATATAAATTTTTTAAAATTCTGCTGCGTTCTATTTTTTCAACACTTAACACTATATCAATTAGAAGTTTAGTTATAACTCATGTTATCAAACACCACATAAATAGTGTTGGTGCAGTTGGACTTTGAATTTAGTTGGGATGTACTTTTTTAAAGAAATAATTAACATAATAAATGAAAAGAATAATTTAAAATTTTTCCTTAAAAAATTATAATTGTCTCATTTTTTCTCAACAATTCATAGTTACATGAAGCTCTCTTTAAGCTAATAATATATCAGAACTTTGATACTTTCATCTTTGAGGAGTTAATTTTTTAGTGGTTTTAATGATGTATGGGTCATGTGATTGCTTTGTAAAGGACCACATTGTAAATTTGAATAAAATAGACTCTAAAATTTTTAAAACAATAATAGATTCTTTCTCACTCTAACTTAGATGTAACTCTGCTTTCGCTTGCAACCCCCTCATTGTAATCATCCTCTAATATTGCTTTTTTTTGTTAAATAAAATTGACATCTTATTGACGGAAGTATCGATGTTGAAACTTGTGATAAGCCAAGGGAGGGAATTTTTGTGCTATCTTCAATTATAAGGGAGCAAATTGAAATAACCACAATCAACCAGTGGCCAAATTCAGAATTAACTCTAATAAAAAATTATATGATGGAATTTTCAATAATTGACCAACACACATATTAGAAAAGATCGTAAAATATATCACGTTGGATAATGAGGAGTTTTTGTTCTTTAAAAATATTGCATAATATCTCCACCATAGAGGAGGCTGACATGAGATAACAAATTCTGATGAGGGACAAAATGGAAAATCCAAAAATTTTTATTGCTAATATTTTAAATAACAAAACTTAATGGCAGTGGTAGCACCCACTCAGCCTAACATAATTCCATGATTGTTGTAATTATTCGTACAATCTTATTTGTGCCAACAAACTTTAATCTTATTACCACTTTGTCCTTTGATTTTTTAAAACTCTCATTTCACCACTTTAAATTAGTCTCACTTAGCGCTTTTGTTAGAGTTCATGTTATACGCAACAAATGGTGCGAATAAAAATAAGTTTCAATGAGAAATTTTGCGATTTTACTTCTTTGAAATAGAAGAATTCCAACACCCATGGAACTCAACTCCAACCCGCATCATAAATCTATTTTATTTTTTTAGCTTAAAATTCAAATTTTTTCTTTTTAAGGCGCTGGTTTGTAGCTACTGATTAGGTTATTGTAAAATCTATGTTTAGCCTATATGTATTGGTCATACTCGTATATTCTGATTGCTTTCAATAGAAATTTTATAGAAAGATTAAGTGAAAGTAATTTGAGTTTGGAGCATTGAGTTTTTTTTTTTTTTTTTTTTTTAAATTCTGGCATGTAGTGGAAATCAGTCTAAAGTTTGCTGGTGCTAATGAGAATAAACCTCGTAGTAATTTCAAATTTATAGGTGAAACACAAAAATCTTAAAAAAAATGAAGAAAGAGGAACATAACCTATTTCTGGAGGCAATAACAACTAATGAAAAATATTTAGAAGAAAGTTAGTAAATAGTAGTTTTTAGATAAATTTAAATTTACTGCATTGCTAAAGTGCAAAAACTAATGGCCTAAGTTTGGAGAAAGAAAAAAGAATCCAGAAGGGGAAACAGAAATGAAGAAGAAAAGAGAACAAAATCAAAGTGTAAACATTAAAATCATTATACTTTGATACCATAACAAGTTCTAGAAAGAAGAATAGCAATTCTAGAGAGAGAAATCATAGAATAGAGAGAGAAAGAGTTCTTCTTATTATCTCAATGAAAATACATGAATGTTCTGTTCTATATCGTAGAACTAGAACAATAGCTAGCATAAATAAAGCTCAACACGCATAACTACTTATAACAAACTAACTAATTGGTAATAGATTTTTAACTAACCATTAACAACTTATTAGTTCTAAAATATACTACCTGGGCAAGCAAACAAAGAAAATTAAAAATATTCTATTTATTGTAATTTTTTGTTTAAATTTATAGTTAAAAAAGCGAAAGAATGAGGAAAATAACACTTTTAGGATTACCATTAAAAATTCATAGCATAATGTTTTGACAAAAATAATAAATAGCATAATCATAATAAATCAATTTACCACACTATAAATACCCAAAATGTCCTATCTATTCAAAAATTGCATTCTCTCATCCACTATCTATCCTTTTTCTCCACTCTCTTTCTTTCTCTTCTCTCTCTTGAAATCTTGCGGGCCTTTCCTTTCTCTGGATCTGATAGGCTTCAATGAGAGCCTTCAAGGGGGAGCGATGGGGTGTGCAATCTCCAACGGCTGGTGGCTCGAGAAATATGGCCCACTTCACAATCCTCCGTCCACATTGACAACTCGTAGGGGAGGAGATTTTTGTCTTTGCGTTGTCCTAGAGTAGCATTACGAAATGTGTTATGAAGCTTGGACTGTAATGATCCTAGTCTGATCCTCATGAGGAAACAAATCAAAGTTTATGGTTTTTATTCACTCGATGACTTACTGGAGAAGCTCCTCTGATCCAAGATTCCAGAACTTGGATGGAAGAAGAAGAAGGAGAAGAAGAAGAAGTTAAAGAGAGAGAACAAAAAAAAATAAGAATGGGAAAAACAATTATGGTAAATTTGGAAATTCATATTCTAAAAACTTTAATTTTAAAAAAGCTATTGATTAACATGTTAAAAAAATATGTTATTTACTTTTACTAAGATTTAATATATGCTTTTTGATACATTTCCTAACTATCAAGGGAGTAAATTAGGTGTTATGTTATTTTTTTACTATTACTGTAGTGTTCTACTATTTTTCTTCTTCTTTGATTAATACAATTTCTCCTATCTAACAAGGTCAAAATATCTTTAGATAATATATGTTTGCCTAATTTTAACTCTATGATTAATAATGTCTTATAGTTTTTAAAAGTGGTATGTTTAAAACTTTCTTATTGAAGTGATAAAGTTGAAAAACAAGAGCAATTCATATAAATGCTATTTTTTTAGATTCAATTTATTTTATGCTACAAAATATAAAAAATCATGTTCTATTGAGATATGTCGTGTGTCCAATTAAGACATATTGTGTTGTCCCATTAGGATATTTTGTGTCCTTTCTGGACATATCACATGTTTCTTTAGGACATTTTTCGTATCCCATCAAAACATGTTGCACATCCTATTGAAATATTACATCCTTTCAGAACATGCTATATGTTCCATGGAGTATTTTTTATGTCCCATTGGGATTTTTTTCTCCTATCTTTTTCTCTTTTCCAACTTCTTGTTGGTGACTTGTATTCAACACTAGCAGCCAAAAAATACAAAAAAAGAAAAGAAAAAACAGAGAAAAAAAGATAGTAACAACAACAACAAAAAGAGATTTAGCCACACAAATCTAGACGACGATGATGACAGGAGAGCAACATAATCACTCACCACCTCCATTGCGTAGAGAAGAACGAACCTTAATGAAGGCCACAGAAGTCGATCTTTATCAGCGATCATTCACCGATTTGTTTCATGATTTTTCCTGTTCTCTACTCGATTTGTTTGGTGACGTCGACGGCCTAGTATTGCTAGTGTTGGCGCTTGGTGATTGGAAATAGACAATCTTGCCCTTGGCGATTGGAGATCTTTGAGTTCATCTTCGCCATCCGTGATTACAAGCAAGTTCATCTTCTTGAATCGTAAGCTTCTATCCCCTGGTTTGTCCTTTCCAAAGATGACGAAGAAAACCAAAAACAGAAAACAAGGAGAGAGAGGAAGAGGGAGAGAGGAGAGAAAAGAGAGAAAGAGAAAGCAGAGGAGAAAGAGAGGAGAGAAAACGAGGAAGAGAGAGTGAGAGGAGAAAGAGAGAATTAAAGAGAGAATGTGGAGGAGAGAGAGTGTGTGAGAAGAGAGAGAGGGTAAACTAAATGTGAGAAAGAGGGGGAAATAAATAAGAGAGGTTAAAAATTTAGGTTATATAAAAAATTTATGGCATATATTTTTTTAAGTTTTAAAATTTGTGGCATAAATGTTAGATTGGTTAAAAAAATGATATATTATGTACTTTTTTTTAAAAACAATATCATAAAAGTAGTATTTAGCAAATTGACCTATTAAGTGATAAACTTGTCATACAACCCATTTATTTAAGGGAGAATGAAAAAAATAATAGATTTTTGGATTTTTTTTTAAAGTAAATAGCAAGTTTTGAAAATATTTATAGTAAATATATTTATGATGCAAGTAATTAATTTACTAAAAAAAGAACTATTTACACTACAAACAAATATGTAAATGAATTATGTACATCTTAAATATAATTTGTATGCAAATAAAAATTAATTACATTACAAATAAGAAGACAAATAAATTATTTACACTGTTAAATTGTTATTTGTTACTGATATTTTCAATACCCAGCCGCCAGTTTTGAAAAAGTGTAATTGCTATAATTTTTGTTTATTTTTCAGGTAACCCGGGCCAATAATTTCCTGGCTTCAATGGTGGGCTGATATTTCTTTAAATGGCCCAGACAACAGGTCCATTTAAGGCTTTAATTTTGTAATATGGAACACGAATATCACCACAATAATACATCATTTATTATGTTAGTTTATTATTTTTGAAATATTTCAGAAATGTTATGTTTCAATCTTACTCACATAAGTTTGCCATATAGTGCAGTTTTTTTTTCCCAAAAAAATTCATACTGTTAATCACCTCACCAACCATTAACCAACTTAATAGGGTGTTTGGAAGGTAGTGGGAACCAGTGGTGAGAACCACTTTTACTGTAGCATATAAGAACTTTACACTGTAGTAAATTTTTTATTGTTACTGTAGCATGCGAGAGCTTTTTACTATTCATAACTGATTTTATGGTAGGAACCGCAGTTCCCACCACTTTGCCAAACACCTCTTAGTCCAACTATTCAGCTCAAGATATTTCAACCCCTAACCAATTCACAACATTATCCTCTGATAAAAAAAAAAGTTACCATGTTGTTTCTAGAAAGAGAAACTTTCACTGTCAAAAAAGGTCACGATTAATAAGAAGCATTACAGGACCGAATTCTAGTTAGGATTTTTCTGAAAACAGCTTTTCATGATAAGACAAAAAAAACCGCCGTTGCCGGAATCAAACCCGGGTCGCCTGCGTGATAGGCGGGAATACTCACCACTATACTACGTACTATACTACATACATATTAACAGAAGCTTATTTTATTTAATTGACTGTCTTTACTAATCATTTAAAGAGCATTATTGTTAAGAGGGATTACTTGAGTTTGTCAATTTGTCAATCAAAATTGAACGAAATTTTTTAGGAGTAAAATTGGACAACCAATTCACTCCATCCAATGCTATAAATATGCTCTTATATTATCAGCTCCTCGCACTTTACTGCTTTTGATAGCTCAAAAACTGGAGTTCCCTTGCAACTTCAAGTTTGGAGTCAGACTACCCTTGCATTATACTGCCTACAAACTATTGTTAATGTTATTGTTGTTGCTGTTGTTGTTATTATTATTAATTTTTTTTTAGGGGATATAACTATTGTTATTACTCCTTCCTTGCAATTGAAGTATATTTTCTTTTTTGAGTCAGGAGCACATATAAGCTAACGGTAAATCTATATCAAACTCCAATAAAAGGTATAGAGTTTAAAATCCTTCAATTTTAAATTTTTAAGGTACATTTTCCCTTTGCTACTAGTCCATGTTAATCGATATGCGCACCAATTCTTCCTTAAAGCAAGAAAAGTATAAATTCATAGCTAGCCAAGTAAACAATCAATCAATTGCTAACCAATTTAAATATATATTGACATGAAAAAAAAAAAAAAAAACACTAAAGAGTTGGAAAAGCATTTTTTCCGAATTTTTCTCACATGTCACTTTTTTTTTTGGGGTGGTATTCTCATGCCTTCTAGGTTAACATCAAATAAGGTGTTTTTTTGGAAATAAATAAGTTGTTGTTGGTTTTTTTTTTTTTTTTTTTCCCTATATGTTTTGCGTTCTTACGAGCTTCTTGGTTCTTTTATTTTTTTTTAATTCTCATTTACCACAATGAACTAATTTTTGTATTTCCAAAGATGTATTGTAACCACCTATCTTTACCATTATTCAGAGATTAGTCCCTAAATCTATGTACTTAAATCCCCCAAAAGAAAAAAAGACTAAAAATTTATAAGTTTTCATACATATACTCCCTAAAAATATGCACTAAACTAAAGTAAAAAAAATTGAAAGATAAATAAAGTTCATTTGAGGGAACTTTAACTTCTAAATTGTGTTCTCGAGAAACTTAAATTTTTTAGGCTTTCACAAACAGAACATGTCCAAAATATGTATGTTTCTTCTCATCCATTTCTTTTTTTATTTTTTCATAAGCTCTTTAATTAGAGAGAACGCATTTACAATTTTGTTACAAAAATTAATATTGCACTAGTTCACTAAAAATCCACATTAAGTACACCTAAAAATAAAAGGAACATTTCCTTTCAAAAAAAAAATAAATAAATAAAAGGAACATTTCCTAAAATAAATAAATAAATAAAGGGAACAACTAAAAGCACATATCTTAAATATCTTATCTAATTGGATATATGCAAAATGAAACTAATAAACTATTACATATAAGAACAAAGAAAAAAAGAATAATAGAACTAAATATGAAATAACGAAATAATATGTGCAAAACCATCCTTTCTTAATATATATATTTAGCAGATGTCCCTTGCTTTGTCAAATTTTTTTAAAAAATTGTTTCTCTTTTAAAAAATAGGAATCAATAATTTATGTGATTAAAAATTAATATATTATAGGTAGGTAATCTAATGATTAATTCTTTAATAGTTTATCAAGATTAATTAATTAACGTTTTTTTAAAAAATTATTATTATTTTGATATCTTGTGTTTTAGAGAAATATTACATTAGTACCTTGGTATTTAAAAACGTTATTTTACTTATCTTTTTATTAATTGGTTGATCTATTTTATTTAAAAAAAAAAAACAATCAAGGATTTATAAAATTAAAAAAAAATCTCAAAAAGTGTGATGTTTCCTAATTGAATATTTTAAAAATGGCCTCACATACACCGTAATTTGTGGATGATATTTTAGGTTACGTAACATCCCAGTCCCAAGCCCCCCTTAAACCCTTTCGTCAATTACACTTCGAACAAAAAGCCCTGGAGGCTAGAGCTCATCAGTGACACTCAGCTCCTTTCCCAGCCGTCGACTCTCCCCCTCTGCGAGCGCCGTCGCCGTCGTTGTCGTTGTCGTTGTCGTTGTCGTTGTCGCCGTCGCCGAGCTAATCCACGGTTGGTTTTCTGTTTGTAATTTTTTGGTTTGAAGTGTGGATTTTGTGGTGGTAGAAGTAAACCAAGTATTGTCTTTGAGGAGGTGATGAAAAAAGGAAAAGAAAAAAAAAAAAAAAACGCTTCTGACTGTTATAATCGTTCCTTCATTTCTCTTTGCTTCTATTTTGTGATGGGTTGGGATGGGATGGGATGGGTTGGGATGGGATTTCATAGATTTTACAAATCTCAAAGTGGGTTGCTTTGGAATGTACTTTTTAGCTCATTGGTCAATAATGGTTATTTGGGTTATTTTGTGGTGGTTATGATAATTTGCAAAATGGGTTGCCTTGTGAGAGTGGGAACAATGGAGTGGAGATAATGACAAAGGCGTATTTGTATTTTTTGTTTTTTTGTTGTGTGGTTGGGGGTTGTGGGGGTGGTTGGGGGGGGGGGGTGGGGGGGGTGGTGGGGTGGTGGGGTGGTGGTGGGGGTGTGTGGTGGGGTTGGGAGGAGGGGAGAGGGGGCGCGCGGGGGTGCGGTGGAAGCAAAGCAGTAGAGTGATGAGGAGGCGATTTGGTTAAAGTTTTGTCCGAGCTTGCGGTTGTTGACTATAAGAATTAAATGAGCTTCAATTGCGTTTGTAAATTTTGTTTTAAGTTGAAGATTAAGTTTGGTATATAAGTTATTGAGCTTTTGTGTTCGAAATTTTTATTTGAAATTTAATTTATGGAATAGAAATTAGGATGTGGAATTTGTTTTAATCTGGAATTTATTGATAGTTTGATTGATGTTTACGCTTGACATTTGAAAGTTTTGTGTGTATGTTTCACAGCTTTGATGGGTGCGCCTGCTGTTAATAAGAAAAAGGGAACTAAGGCGCAGAAGGGTCCGCCAGAAAAGAAGCAAAAGAGTGAGCTTTTCACTCCTAAAAGGTCAAAGAAAAACGAGATTTTGGACCGTTCTGCTGTCCCAGATGAAGAAGAAGAAGAAGAAATAGAGGAACATGAGGAGTTTGATGGAGATGAGGATGGTTCTGATTCTGGTTCCGTTGTCTCTTCTGATACAGATAACCCTCTTGTTGATGATTTCCTCCAGGGAAGTGATGATGAAGGTACTATGTAGCTTTTGTTGCCGAGAATTTCTCTTTTTTATTTTTTCCATTTTAATTAATTATTTTTTTGGGTGAGCTAAATGTCTTCCTGTTGTGTTATTACAGAGGAAGGTTCGAGGTCTGACCATGAATCAGCTTCAGGGTCAGATTCAGATGATTCTGACTCTGATCCTGTGGCGAAATCAATTGCTATTGATAGAGAAAAAAAGAGGGTAGAACGAGAAGCCATGGATGAAATGCAGCTCAATATTAAAGACGAATCCGATGAATTCAGATTGCCAACTGAAGAGGTTATAAGTTGTTTCTATGGCATTTTGTTTGTATTGCAACTAAGTTGTAGAGCTTCTATCATAATTTAATATAATATGTTGTTAAAACACCTCTTGTTGTGCTTAGTTGTTGTTTTTTTTTTATTTTTTTTTTAAATGTAATGATAATGATTTAGGAACTCGAAGAAGAATCAAATCGACCTCCAGATCTTCAAAATCTCCAGAGGAGGATTAAAGAGAGTAAGTTCTTTCATATTTTAATGCAATTATGATTTGTAATGTTCTTAGTTGCTTACTTCAAGTATAATCTTTTATCAGTTGTTCGGGTGCTGTCAAATTTTAAGGCTTTGAGGCAGGAGGGGTCAACAAGGAAAGAATATGTTGAGCAGCTTAAGAGGGATTTAATTACCTACTATGGTTATAACGAATTTTTAGTTGGGGCTCTTGTAGAGGTAGTTAACTTATTTTTTAATTTTTGATTAGTTCAAAGTATCTTCTTTTAGTTTTTTTTTTTCCCTTTTTTTGGTTATGATAAGGGGCTGATGCATAACCATTTGTATGTTTTTTTAGATGTTTCCAGTTGTTGAACTTATGGAACTTATAGAAGCTTTTGAGAAGCCTCGACCTATATGTCTCCGGACTAACACTTTAAAGGTAATCTGAGGCAGTTGAACATCATTTTGTTATGATCTGCAATTATCATATGATATTCCCAGCTCTCTGTATCTTAGAATAATATTGATGTTTTGTCATATTTTATGATCTGTGGTTAGACTCGGAGGAGGGATTTGGCAGATGTTCTTATAAACAGAGGAGTAAATTTGGATCCCTTGAGCAAGTGGTCTAAAGTAAGATTTCCTCTTGTTTTTTGCTTTTCCTTTCTTGTGCTTTCATCTTTTCATTGGTCATTTATGATACAAGTAATCGCAGGTTGGACTGGTTGTGTATGATTCACAAGTTCCAATTGGTGCAACTCCTGAGTACATGGCTGGTTATTACATGGTATGCACTTTGTCTTTGGGTTAAATTTTTCCAGATACTTTTTGTGATTTGCAGGCATGGTTAACTCATTTATGTTTACATTTGTTTGCTTAGCTTCAAAGTGCAAGCTCCTTTTTGCCTGTCATGGCCCTAGCTCCCCAAGAAAAGGAACGAATTGTTGATATGGCGTAAGTAATAACTTTTTCCCCCTTTTTCTTTTGAAGGAGAGTTAACAAGAAAAGGAAGGAATCATTGGGTTGCTGCCATGCTCTATGTATAGAATGGACATTGGATTTATTATATTTTAAGACAAGTTTGTCAAAATTCGCATAATTGTTTTACTGTCGTTATCCTTTCTGATAACATTTGAATCCTGTTGCAGTGCTGCACCTGGTGGTAAAACAACTTACATTGCTGCTCTGATGAAAAACAGTGGTATGTAGCTCGAACTTAGCGCCATTATGCAATTTAATACTTCTGTTCCCAATTATAGATCCAATTTCCATTGGAGTATGTTTTATTAAAATTCTCCATGGCCCATCTTGCTCCTACCATTTTAGACACCATTAGTTCTATGGGGTCTCCCTTACCCTCCGCCATAAAGAAATAAAAAATATTTTTTGTGACGCTCATGTTGTATGCATACTTTTTGATTCCTTTTTTCTCAAGTGCTCCAGTGTCACCATTTCAGGAATCATTTTTGCGAATGAGATGAAGGTGCCGAGGCTCAAGTCGCTCACGGCAAATCTGCATCGAATGGGGGTGACTAATACAGTAGTCTGTAACTATGATGGACAGGAGGTAAGAATAAATTTTCCATTTTATTATTCTTTTACATATACATATATATTTGCCGGTAGTTTTTGTACATCAATTCGTACTGCCTAGTCACTACTGTTTTGAAATGAGAACCTCTGGAACTTTTTTTGCTCAAACATTCCACTAATCTGTAGTATTTTCGTCAATTTAAACTGTGACTATTTTGACAAGCTCTTATTTGTCTTATGTCTAAGGTTCTTATGTTTTGCCTACGTCTGCTTTTTTTTTTTTTCTTTCTTTTCTTCTTCTCCTTCTTCTTTTTTCTTTTTTTTTTTTTTTTTTTTCTCTCAGCTACCTAGAGTTTTAGGCGTCAACTCAGTTGATAGAGTGCTATTGGATGCTCCTTGCAGTGGGACCGGGGTAGGCAACAACATTGGATGAGCTTCTCATTTCTGTATTCAATCAATTTTTATCTCTTCTATTTATGAAACTAAATGAGTCTTATTTTGTAGGTTATATCGAAAGACGAGTCTGTCAAAACTTCTAAAAGCCTGGAAGAAATACAGAAATGTGCACATTTGCAAAAGGTATAATGATTGACCTTAACTTTTATGTTTAGTACTTCTGTAGGTTGGATAGTTGGACTTGTTCATATTGCTTTTACTGCTATTGAAACCGGAATTAAAACCAATTTTAGAAATGTGGTGAAATTCGCCAAAAGGCTGCATGTAACAACTTACAAGCTTGGCCCGAAAAAAAGTTTGGAAATCTCCATAGTTTTTCCTTTGAAGATTGATTTTCTGTAACAATTTACTTATTATATGTTCACTATATGCTCAGCAACTTCTACTTGCTGCAATTGACATGGTGGATGCCAATTCAAAATCTGGAGGATACATTGTCTACTCCACTTGTTCGATTATGGTGTCCGAGGTTCGTTTATTTCAGCTTCCCAAATATGTTATTTTCATCTTGCTTCCAATTTTTTTGCGATCTTATTCCAACCTTGCGTCCAACAGAACGAAGCAGTTATTGACTATGCACTCAAGAAGAGAGATGTTAAACTCGTGCCTTGTGGGCTTGACTTTGGCTGCCCAGGGTAAATATGATTACCCCTCTACTTGTGCAGTACATTTATAGTATTATTCTATTTGGTTTCCATTCTAATTTTTCTTTCTACTTTTCAGGTTCATACGGTTTAGGGAGCAACGCTTCCATACGTCTCTAGAAAAGACGAGGCGTTTCTACCCTCATGTTCATAACATGGATGGATTTTTTGTTGCAAAGGTTACATTTTTATGTCAAAACAGCATTTTGCATGATAAGTTACTCTGTCCCTAGTTAGCAATTCGATACGTTCGGTTGACCTTACTCCTTGGATTCTTTAAATTGCCTTGCAGCTAAAGAAGATGAGCAACAATGCAAAACCAACTGTGGGATCTACTACTCCATCAGAAACAGTGGAGGAAGGGCTCAAGCCGAGAAGTGAAAATGGCATTGAAGAAGAAGAAGCAGGGAAAAACATCCAACATCGCATGACTAAAAAAGAGAACAAGGTTGTAAAGAAAGATGTCAAAGAAAATGGGACAACTGATTTTCCTTCCCCTGCCAAGAAACAAAAGAAGAGGAAATTCCCGTCTAGAGAGGAAATCTCGAATGCCAGGTAAAAATATATTCCTCAACGTCTACTCATAGAATTAACATATTTAAGTCTTAACACATCCGTTGGAAAACAATGCAGCTTTCAGAATTCTTGTGTCTGAACATGCCATGATTTTTGCATGTTGAGATGTTCTTAAATAGTTTATCAATGTGTTGATGTGATATCAAACACGTCGTGAAACATTATTTTATTTTATTTTATTTTTATTTTTGAAATTATTGCAGGGAAGAGAAGAGGAAAGCTTTGAGGGAAAAGAAAGCTGCAAGTCAGAAGAAAACTAGGAAATGACACCCGTTGGCCTTCTCAAACTCCAAAAAATTTTGTTTTTTTTTTTTTGGGTTTTTGTTTTTCTTGTATCTTCCTTAACGAAGAAAGGTATTTATGAGTAATGTAATTCTCTCTCTCTTTACTGTCAGAAATGCAGAATATTGAGCTCTCAGTTTGTTGTTATTATGTCTTTTTTTCCCGCTAATGTGATAAGCATTAAGTACATGATTGGCACATTATACATCATATGTAACAAGTTCAAACTTACGCGCTATGATCTGTCTAGTACGTGGAAAAATCTATATATTAGACACTATTTGTAAATTTTAACATCAAGAAGACCATTAAAAAGTATAAAACACTTCAGAAATATCAAATTGGATCGGGACCAAGATCGCGGTTTAGGGTTGCAGGGGTTGGTTTTTGGGATTGGGGTTGGGGTGTAGATTAGGATTGAGGCTTGAAACTGGTTTAGGGGTTTGAATTGATAAACTAGGTTACCCTATAATTTCTAAAAAAGAAAGGCTAAAAAATGCAACTTTGTAATTTTTAAGTTAGATTCAACCTCTCAATATTTAGAAAAATATGTTTTGACCCCTTCCAAGTTTTTAAATTATTTTTGACCCCCTCAAGTTTTATTGAAGTACTATTTGGCTTAATTTTTAAAATATTTGCAAAAAAGCACCCTTGTTGAACAACTTTGCCTTTTTAATGGCCCCTCTTCTGATGTTGGATCAAAATTGAGACTAGAGTCAAGTTATTCTGAGACGACACAAACTAAATGCCTTATTGTATAAAGATTATACAATATAATATATAGATGATATAATTTAATACAATATGGTACGTCAAACTTATTATTGGAATTTCTACACTATCATTTCCAAAAATACATCCTAGGAGACAATTTCCAAAAAAAAAATAAGGAAAAAGGCTACAATTTAGTTCAGTTGAGCGATGAGCGGAACAACTGGGAGAACTGCCAAGGAAATTTACAAGGATGCACCTTCACGTTTTCTCAAACGCTAAAAGATTTTTGCTCATTTTCTCTAGGAGTCTATTGCCTCATTGTTTCTACTTTTCTCACACCTTGTTTTAACATTTTATATTATCACTAAAAGAGTTTCAAGTAAAATAACAATTAAGTGAAAAAATTATATAAAATTTTTATTTTATATTATTACTAAAAGAGCCTCAAGTAAAATAACAATTAAGTGCAAAAATTATATAAAAATTTTTAGGGCTTCTTATACACACAATTCCTTTTTTTCTTTTCTTTCTTTTTTTAAATCTTTGTAAAACAAATCGAAAGAGTATAACCTAGGTAGAAAAAAATATTTAAAGATTTTGTTCTTGTTTTGATAATATTATTCAACACTAACAAAATATAAAAAAAAAAAGATAGAAACTGATCCTACTGCAAGGTCTCTTAGAAAGCGACATACACCGAAAGAGTAATAAGCTTGAATTTGAAAACTATCCAAAAAAACGTATAATTTCTACCAAAAGAGACCTAAGATTTGTTCTTTATTTTTTTTTATTGGTAATGCTTTGTAATTCTTGCCGTTCGAACACGTGAGAGAATGATAGAAAACTGGTAATGGATGATGATATTTTTGATAACAAATTAAACAACTATTGGTTAGAAAAATACATGTCCATATTACTTTTTGGGTTTGCAAAATGTGGAAGGAAGGTAAACAATAAGTGGGGAGGGATTTTTTGTTGTGTGGGAAAAGAAAAGAAAGTTTTAAGGGTGTTTTCGGAATAATGAGGAGGTGTAACGAGTAGTTTTTAAATTTCAAATTTTAAATAAGGGGTGGTTTTAAAAGAGGTGTTACAAAAGTAGATTGGTTGTGTGGCAATAGACCAACTCTTTCTCTAATTATATTTCAATTTTACAAGAATAATTTTAGTTGGCGACGCCAATTCTAATCTTAACTTTTACACTAACTCTTGAGTTGTTATTTTTTTAATTGGTAGGTTTTTTTTAAAGATTGTTGCATCAATTACTAATAATGGATTATATTTGCAATGAAAATTTGATAACTCAAACGTAGATATAGAAAGTTGGGATTATGATAGTCTATGTCCATGCACTTAAGATGAAAAAAAATTTTCTCATTCCATATTTTATAACTGTCACCTTTAAGTTCGGGAATTTCATACTTAATATTAGAGTAATTTGCAAGTTGCAAGGCTGCATAAAATTAAAATGCATAATTTCATTCCATAATTTTGAGACTAATTAACATATTTTATGTTTTACCAATGTAAATTATGTTCCAAAATTATGAACCTAGTGACATAAAACTTGCCTATGGACTAAAGTTTTAATTTAATTAGATTTACCTAACTTTACGATGAAACTATCAAATTATGTTTTTTTTTCTTAATTCTTGCGGGTAAATTAAGAAATACAATTTGATATCCTATACTAATTAACCATAAAAATATATAAAAATTCCTATGGAATAAAATTTATTATATCAATTATGATTAACTACAACAAATGTCATTTTCTAAATATGATCCTAAATCACTTAATATATAATTTTATGCAATTAAAGATGTTCTGGCTAAACTTTAATTAATTAAAATTATATGGATTATTAGACATTTATTCTAAAATTTTGTTCATAAATAAACTGCATCTAATATAAAGCAATATAAATAAATGTGAACTAAAATCAATAATTTATGTACTAATATTCTTTATGCATAAATTAAAATTATGCATACAAATAGCATAATCTTGCACATAATTATTCACAATTTTAATGTATTAAATTATTCAACTTAAGATTGCATGCACGATTAAAATCACAAATTATACATAATAATATATGCACATAAAGATACAAAATTATATCCACACAAAAATATATAATATTCATAACAAATACTAAAAATTATGAATCTTCAAAATTATGAATCTTTTCATAAATTATACCAAAATATAAAACTCATAAAAATATTAAAATTGTGGATATTATGAAAATTTCATAAAATATTAAAATCTATGAATCTTATGAAAATTTTCCCAAAAATATTCCATTATCAAATTTAAAAATACCCATAAAAATACATATTTTTTAATTTTTGAGTTTTTTTTAAAATTTTCTAGCCATAAAGAAACGACATGTCATTTTTGGGCATTATGCCCAAAACAACTTGTCATTTTTTTTTAGCTACAAACGGCTCCAAAGAGCCAAAATGTCCCCATTTGCCTAGGAAGGTTGTCTTCGACCTCCAGTCAGGTCTATTTGACTTGGTTTTGACTCATAGGTGACCTAGTAGAAACCTGATGGTTTCCTTATGCCCTAGCCCCTAATTTTGACGTTTTAAATTGCAAAAAACTTAGAAATTGAATTTTCTAATGATTTCTAATATTAGTTTCCATAAAAATGTCCAAAAACTATACACCCAAAATTAAAAAAAATCTTACATATTTTTCAAAAACTAAGGGCCCATTTGGTATCTTTTTGAGACTTTTTGGAAACGTTTTTATACATTTTTTGAGGCAAAATTTTTAAAACACCCTCAGTATAATTCCCTAAAAAATCTCATTTTTCAAAACAAAACTATTTTTATCTATTTTGAAAATATTACCAAGCGGATTTTTGTAGCTAACCAAAATGCATGACAGCGATATAAAATGGCTCTAATGCCAACTATTATATTAAATATGATCTAGAAATACAATAAATGATAAGCATATAAGATCAAAGTAGAAACATGTGATCGAACATACCTCTAGCCTTTGTTGTTGATTGTGTAATTCGAAAAAACAAAGCTCACCATCCTTTCTCTGTTCCATCAGGTTTGAGAGCTTCTAAACCTTCTTTTAACTAAAACCATAGTGTCAAAAGAAAAAGAGAACAACCTGTTAGAACAAAACTGTGATGAAAACCATCATCACCCAGGATCATTCATGTCAAATCATCAAGAATATCAATAAGATGCGGAAGCTAACCTGAATCCATTGTTGAATGTGATTCTTGAGTCTCTTGGTTGAGGATCTTCCAAGTCTGGTACGTAAATCCTCCTTTCAGAATGCTCTGTGATTTCTCTGTAGATGGGGAACAGACAAATAATGTACGTACCGACTTGGGGACCACAACCCCTTTATATAATTGCCAAACCCTAGCAATTATCCTTAATTACCAATTTAGCCCATCATAAAATTAGTAATTACCCTTTTGGTTTCTACACATAGGAGGCCCACACTTAATGATGCATTAAAAGCCCAAAGCCCAAATTTGATCACTTTTAATTGGGCAACCTTATCTGATAGCCTTTAATTCATATTTATTTAATATATTAGCCCATATTTGGATTTTGATCCAACAATCTCCCACTTGGGCTATATATGAAACTTTATAAATATGAA